>PVJS01002168.1:0-87484 GCA_004027185.1 Glis glis | reverse complement strand
CCCCCGGCCCTAATTTTTTTTTTTATACTTTATTTTGAAACCGGGTCTCACGAAGTTGCAGAGGGCCTCACTAGGTAGAGAGAGAGAGAGAGAGACAGGGAGAGAGAGAGAGAGAGCTGAGGCTGGCCACGAACCCAGATCCTCTGGTCTCTGCCTCCCAAAGTACTGGGATTACAAGCGTGCGCCACCACGCCCGGCCAATCTCAAATTTTAATATATGTACTGTATATTGATCGCTTGAGATATGCTCTGTGCATTTGAATTCTAAACAATTGTAAAACTTTATGGTAAAACATACTTGCTTATTCATGACAGAAATTTTCATTATTAAATATTGATATTCCCAGAGTAACACTGTAAGTCACAGAGGAATTCAGTGCATTTCCCTATAGAAACAGTGGGGACCACATGGTATTATGAACACTTATGTTGGACAGAAAATTGGACGCAGAGAGAGATTACTTTCTCACCTACTAGCAATGTGATTTAGTAAGTCCCTTATCTCCTTATGATCTCTATAATTTCCTTTGTGCATATTCATGAAATGATTAAGCACACATATGTTTGTAAAGGGTTCTTCCTTTGCAAATACACACTTTTTCAAATAAAAATAAATTTAAGTCCCCAGCACCTGTAGAAATCAGGCACATTCCACTCAGTTCTGAGAAGGTTATGATATTTGATGTTCTCTCTAAAAGCAAATAGCCAATTGTGCTCTAGGAAAAAGGCACAAAGAAAACTCTCCCCCACATTCTTCCCATGTAGGGAGAAAAAAAACTGGGATAAAGGAGGTTGCTATGATTTGACACCATATATCTGTCACTCATTTCATGTGTTAAAAACTTAATCCTCAAATTCATGTTAAAGGTAGTTGGAGCTGGACATGGTGGTGCACGCCTGTAATATCATCAGTACTTGGGAGGCTGAGACAGGAGGAGCCCAGTTTCAAGGACAGCTTCAGCAACTTAGTGAAACTTCATTTCAAAATAAATAATAAAAAAGGTCTGGGGTGTAGCTAGGAGGTAGAATGCTTCTGGGTTCAATCTTCAGTGCAAAAATAAATAAATAAATAAAAAGATATTTGCAGGTAATTGGTTCCTGAGAGCTGTGTCCATCCCTGAATGGATTAATCGAAGGAGTGGCTTTGTTATACAAGTGAGTGCGCTCCAGCATGCTTGATCTGTCTCAACATGTGATGTCCTGGAAATGTTGATGCAACAAGAACGCCCTCACCAGGTGCCAAGCAGATGCTGGGGCCATGCTCTTGGACTTCTCACTCTCCAGAACCAAAGGCTGAATAGACTCTGTGCTTTATAAGTTATCCAGTCTCAGGCATTATGTTATAGCAACAGAAAAAGAATTAAGAGAGGGATACAGTACTGGTTGTAGAGAACTTTGAAATGGAATGCTCATTATTCCTTTTTCTCTTTGCATCTCTTTTTTGTGTACAGATTGCCTTGTATTTTCCTAACTGGCTTCCTAAACAGGCTCTTCTGAAACCACTCATATTTCTCTTGGACAAAAGCCTTTAATCAACTCAATTTAAGTGATTGTAAATAAATTTTAGGAACTAAATAATCTAATTAAATAAATATATTTATTATTTCTTAACCTTCACAGCTACTTGCATTGACAATAATGATGTTCAAGAATACAAATGGATCTCTAACAGGTAACATTTCAGGTAGAATAAAAAGGTATAATTTAATATGAATATATCACATTAAGAATTTCCACCATTGAAGTAAAATAGCCTAATAATGGATTTGAGCCCCTATGTTTAGTTCTGCTTATTAGGAAGTGATTTCTTGCCTTCTACTTTTTTCCCCTCCCTAGTCTTTTTTATTAACTTATTTTCTTTTTAAATTAATTGTTTTGGAAGAAATATATGGGAGGAGGAAGATGTAAAGATTCTATTAAAAGCAATAGTAAAGTGCCATTATAGAAAATAAAACCAAAGTCAAAAATATAGTCATTTAGTGAATTTTATTGAACATCTCTTTGCACACATCCTTTGGAATATAGCAGTGAATTAAATAGAAATATCCAACCCTTGTCAGGATTAGATTCTAGTGTATACTAAATAGTATGAAGTCCAAGCAATATAGTGCTTTATACTCTCAAAGACAATACAAACCCTCCTATTTTTTATGGAGAATCATGCTGTGATTTTTGCAACAGCATCATGCAGTATGCTTTGTACTACTTTTATTAGATGCACAAAATTATTATTTCCTTAACTGATTTTTTTACATCAGTCAAGAAATTAACTATCCATGTTAAAAAACAGGCCAGCTCCATGGTTTCTATATTGATCTTTAAATGGAAATAAAAATTAAAAATGCAAAGGGAAGCTATTTAGGGAAATTAACATAACATTTTAAAGAGTATTTGTCATGTAGTTACAAATAAAATAATATTTTATCTTGGCTGAAGTTATCAAATTAAGGTGTTAGGAGAAGCACTTATATGACATAACTAGTAACCTTCTATAATATTTATTTTGGAACAAAATCTTCCTAATCATTAACAAGGAAAAGACTATGTCCACAAACAGTAATAATAATATTGCATGTGACGTTTAGTTTTCACATATGAGTGAATAGATATTAGGACCTCAGTAATTATTCTGGCTTACCAAGGATGCAGTATGGTTCCTCTATAATTTCATAACAGTTATATACATAAAACTAATAAAAATAAAAGTGATATTGTAGCAATTATTTGATCCACTTTTAAATTATTTTATTCCCTTGGGGATTTTTGTTTGTTTTGTTTTGTTTTGCAATTCACTCCCACACTAACAAAGTACAGGAAACTATTCATATTTGAGCTTTCTCCTTAGCCATGACTTCGATGTTTAACTGACCTGCATGGCTGTGCTCTGAGAATTCTGGTGCTTTTCTATTATTTAAATACTCCCAAGCAAATTGTACAAAGTATGAAGGTCCTTTCAAAACTATAATGATCCAATTGTAAATGGATTTATTGTATAACAGTAAAATAGGAGATTATATAGGTCATTTTCTAAGGTCTTTCATCCCTACAGATTTACCCCTTCAGGAAATAGGTAGCTTTGGTTTGGTGGAGGGAAACACACTATAGCACATGATGTACATACACAAACTTATAAGACTCAATCACTATCCGGAGCATGAAAGGAAGGGAAGAGGGAGGGAATAGGGTGGGATTGGAGGGAGGGCTAAATGAGCAATGTGTGCATGTATGATGTTGATACCGTGACATATATCAAAATGTATAATTACAATGCACCAATAAATGAACATAAAAACAAAACAAAACAAAAAAAGTAACTATCTTAGTCACTCTATACTATGCTTATATTTTCATCACCAGCACTTGTAAAGAGTAGAACTATGCTGAAACTGATTTGCTTCTGCTTTTTATTCCCATTACTGTAAGGATTATAGGGATGGGGAAAGAATTTCAGAAATTTACTAACCTGTAGGCTAAAAAGAGTGTTTATTTGTGTCATCTGAGTCTCATAGAAAAGATCATCATAGCAGTAACTCTCAGACCTTTCAAGTGAAAACAGAAAATTTATGTACTTTTAAGTGAAAAATATCATGTTTTGAATATTATAAATAGATGATTGGTGGGCAATCTTTGGGTACTACATTTAACACAATATACTGTTTATGTGTCTCCAAACAATGGACAAAACAGTTAAAGAGTCCTGATTTGAGCCAGGTGTGGTGGCTCACCCTTGTAATTCCAGTACTTGGGAGGCTGGGACAGGAGGATCCGGGTTCGCGGCCAGCCTCAGCTACTTAGTGAGGCCCTCCGCAACTTAGTGAGACCCTGTTTCAAAATGAAGTATAAAAAATAGGGCTGGGGGTGTAGCTCGGAGGTAGAATGCCCCTGGGCTCAATCCCCAGTACTGTAAAAAAAAAAAAAAAGAGTCCTGATTTGAAACCTCTAATACTACTTTAAATATGGGACTAAACACTTGGAGACTTGAAGATTCCTAAAATTGTTTCTGAAGAAATTACTGTGATTCATTTCAAATGTTTTTTTATATTCTACCTGTTCAAATGTTATGCTTTTTACAAAAATAATGTTAAAATATTTAAAAATACAATCTATATGAGAAGCAGTTTGGAATAATGGAAACATTGTGAGATCATATGAAGGTATTATATGTGCAGATGCTTTATAATGTACATATGTATTTGTGTTGTTGTTAACTAACTGGAAGTAAAGCTATAATAGGTAAACCTGGACCCCAAAATAACTGACTGCCTGATTGTCAATGCAACCAAGGCAATTTTGATACCTGTTGGCAAAAAGTCTTGGGAAGAATCCTGAGGTTTTTGCTTTCTCTCTCTCTCTCTCCCTCCTTTTTTTTTTTTGGTTCAATATCCAGATATTACCCTAGATATGGCATATGTCCAAGTTGGCAGGAGTTGTTTAACACCCCACCCACACACATCCACAGTTATGTGAACATTGCGGGGCTCCAGTAGAGACCAGATGTGCTTTGACTATCTCTGGACAGGGCATGGGCGGATGGCTTGTCAGATTTGGAAGAAGCCTGTCTTTGAATTCCAGGAAGTTCTCTAAAACTCAAGTGTAAAGCAACTTTACAGTCGTCCTCCCTTACCCATGTTTTGCCTTTCTGCAGTTTCAGTTATATGTGGTCTACTATGGTCTGAAAATATTAAGTAGAAAATTTCAGAAATAACCAATCCATTAGATTTAAATTGTACACCATTGTGAGTGGGAAGATGAAATCTCTCACTGCCCTGCTCCGTCCTCCTCAGAATGTGACCCTTCCCTTTTCTAGCATATCCACACTGCATATGCTACCCACCCATCAGTACTTAGTAGCCATCGTAGGTATCAGACCAATTGCCAAGTTCAAGCAACCCTTATTTTACTTAATAATGGTCCCAAAGCACAAGATTTGATGGCAAAGCAGATATGCCAAAGAATAGCTATAAAGTTCAGTGAAAAGGTGAAAGTTCTTAACTTAATAAGGAAAGAAAATATTGTATGCTGAGAGTGTCAACATCTATGGCTAAAAAAAAACTTTTATCTGTGAACATGTGTAAAAGGAAAGATATTTATGCTAGTTTTGCTGCTGCACCTCGAGCTACAAATATTATGACCACAGTGCATGCTAAGAGGTTAGTTAAGATGGAAAAGACATCATATTATTGGGTTCAGTGCTATCTGCAGTTTCATGCATCTACTGAGAGTCTTGGAAAGTATAATTGATTTTTACTATATTATACCCAGTTACCTGTTTCTTTAAGTCTGAGCTTCCACTAAAGTTAGGTAGTAAATATAAGCAATAAGTGCTAAAAAGTATTATTACTATTTTAATAGAGGGCTTTTATTTTTAAAAATAGAGTTAATACATGAGTATATATGGTTTATTTTCAGTGTGAATATACTTAAAGACTTAAGTATATTCAAGCATTTATTTTCATTCTATAAATTAAATATACACTGTTACCTTTCGACGGTATTTGAATTTCTAACACAAGATCTCTGAGAATAATTTTGCCCACCCAAGCCTATTAGAATTACATGAACTCATTATTTTGGGAATTTCTCTCATAAAAAATAGTTTTTTACATGAATATCAATTTATATTTCAGTATTAACTCATTATTGATTTTTTATAAAGTTCTAGACACTTGTATTTAATAAATAGTGTGCAATATTGCTTTCATACATTCAAATTACATTTTGGACAATGAATAATTTAAAAACATGAGTAAACTGTGTATGAGTGAATATATTCATGATCAGTAGGTCTTCTAAATTATCCAAGACTATACTACTACTACTACTGACATCATTAGCTTTCTGTGTTATATTTTGAAATCTGCTGATTTTTTTGGAAAAAAGATTGATTTAATTTATCCCCTAGGTAATTCTTAATATCTTTTAGAAGTAATCTATTCCTCTTGTTAAAGACTATGACCCTTAAAAGCTTTTGCTCTTTGACTTTATGAGCTCATTACTAATGGAGGGAGCTTAAGGAAAAGTCATCCTTAATAGCAATTCTCAGATGGCACTTATGAAGAATATATTAGTGGTAAGCCATAACATAAGTGGATTGCTACCCTCCTGTGACTTTCAACAGAATTTCTTCTGATTAGCTCTTTCCAAAGCTTTCATTTAAATCAATCCCCCCCTTTTTTTTTGGTGTCCTATTCCTAAAGATACATTTCTATATTCAAATATCATTGTCTTATTTTTGCTAGGCAAATGAATTATCAGAATTTCATACGTAATGCATTGATTATTTTACTAAACCAAAATTTGCAGAGTGCCTAACATGATCTTGTGCCTATTCTAAATTTGGGAAATAGAAAAGTAAATTTTTAGAAAATTCTTATCCTCAGAAAATTCATGCTGTAACTAAGGAAGCCTGAGAGGCTAACTAACCAGTTAAATTTCTAGAAGCACAAAAGAGGAAGTGGTGGGTGTAAGGACTCAGATATCTCTTCTGGGTGATAACAACTGAGCTGAATTAGAGAAAGCACAGGAGTCTACTGGACTGAGAAGAGGAAATTGTCATTCTAAGAAGAGGTTGAGAGGATTAACTGGGGCAACAGTTAACAATGTTGTCAAAGTGGGTAAAGAGAAAAATATGCTAAGGATTTTATAATTTGTCTTGTAGGAGGGAGAAAAATATTGATTAACTTTAAGAACATGATTGAACCAATTAAATTTAGACATAACATTACTCTGTCTTCAATTTAAAGGCTGAGTTAGAAGAAATAAAATGATTTATACTGGAGACTTATTGAGAATGTGTTCCAATATATAAGTAAAATGAGGAATGTAAACTCCATTGGGACAAAGGGAAGAAAAATACATTCATTAATTAAAAAAGAATTTATTAAACCTTTCCTCTGGATCTAGCACTGTGACAATCGATGAAAAAAATGTAGTACACTTCAGGAAATTTGACATAGTAGAGTCATCAAGACTTCATAGAAAACTAGGTAAGAGAGAGGAAGGAAGAGAGAGGAAGAAAAGGAGCTTAGACTACATCTCAGTATTCTGACTAGATCAACCAGACTAGGTAAATCATGATCCTCATAATGGAAATACAGAGTTTAAAATATTATGTTTGGAAGGCATGGTGAAATGAGTGCTGGTGGGACATTTAGTTGGGAGATTCAGCAAGCTCAGAGTGAACAGGTCTAACTCAACAGAGAGACATGAGTAGTGACATAAAATTTGAATTCCTTTACATAGAGGGGTAAGTAAGTTCAGAGGTATAAAAAGTGCTCCAAGGAAGACAACATGGAATGATAAGTGGAGAGGGTAAAAGACACAACCCTGAGGATTTGTGGACAGAGAAATGGGAGCTTATAATAAAGACCAAACATACAGAATAAAAAACTAAAATGGAAATAGCGTTTTGGAAGTCAGAGAAGTGGAATAATGTAAAACATTAAGTGCTGCCATTGTCAAGAAATAACAGCATTTAAAAGTATCTATCAACTTAAGGACAAATCATTTTCATAAGTATTTTATTCTCCTGAGTTTTCATAATATTATTTTTATTTCTGTATTAAGGCTGTTATGTCTATTGTCCTTTGATAGGTGAAATTACTTAGACCATCTCAGTTGAAACTACCTTTAGCATTTGTAGTCATCCACTCATTCAATTTTATTCATTCTCAAGATTTAAGTTACTTTCCATAAACTAGTGATGCTCCACTTAGTTCTTCTAGACACCCTTTTCCTTCTGTGCTTCTGATACTTTCACCAGCTATAAAGTAGAAATTTCCACTTGGGTGCTTCAAAGGAAATTGAGAGTCAAAATGGCCCAAAAAGACATGTACTACCCACACAACTGTTGACTGACATTCATTGAAGCAAGAAAACTGGCTTCGGGGTAGATTTTTCTATCAATTTCTTCATTGACATCTTCACAAAACTATCCTGAATTCATTCACTTCTTTCCACTCTCACTTTTACTCCTGATCAGTTCACCAAAATCTCTTTCCCTTAAGTTCAATACGCCTCAAACTGGTTCTCCTTTTTCATATTTTAAATTTATTGAATTCCTTTTTTATATTGTATTTATCCTGATTGTTATAAAGTGAAGATGGGATCATGTTACCTTCCTGCTTAAAATCTTGTAATGTCTCATCCAACCAAATTGAGCTTCAAGCTCCTCAGACATGTCAAGCTTTTTTCATCTCTAGATCTCTTTATATACCTTTTCAGTTACCCCTTTCCTTGATGATTCTTCTCAAACTTCATGTCCTGCTCAGGCATCTTGTCTTCTACAAGCCTCCTTGCCTAACTAGATTGTTCCTGATTGTAACTTAATTGCTCCAGCCCCTGTTATATCAGCTCTCATAGTATATCACCAGCACTGTGATTCCCTGCTTTCTTGTATGAGCCCCACACATAATGTGAGTGCTACAAGGCAGGAAAACATGTCTATTTCCCTTAATTTGATCCCCAGCATCTATTACAGTATATTCATATAGTATTTACTCTTTACATCTGTTATGATTATATTAAACAAATGAAGGAGATTATAAAAGGAAGGTAAATACATTAAGAAAAATCCTGGGTAAAATAAGAATGCTTTTGATTGCAAGTTTAGTTGGAATTATTTCTCATGGTTGGAAAAAATGAACATTTATATAAGCAAGAAGAAAAAAGCAAATAAGTGGAAATTGAGATACAATTCTTAATTTCTGAAGTGGGAACAGAAAAAAAATTGAACTAATTTGTGACAAATATCTATTTTACTTCCTGACAGCTGTAATAGAATAATTTGATATTGTTGAATAAGTGAAAAGTTTGTGGTAAATTTATAAATAATTTTATCAATAGTTTCTTATGTGCATGTTTTTTAATAAAAAGACTTTATGATTCTCAGGTGTCTTGTACTTATATCCTTCAAAGAAATGCAAAACTTATTGATGAGCATTTAATTTCTTGCTGAATTATCTGTTAAGCAATTCTAACTTAATATAGACACAGATATATTTTTTGGTTGTTCTTCCTGAATCTGAGAGAAGTTGATGGGATTTTATTTTTTCCACATGTGTCTGAGAGTCATTCATTTTTGTCAGGCTCTTTTTAACACCATGGAGTGTTGCAATGAAATTGAAGACCTCGATGGCTTAGCTCCTTCAAGATATCATTTTTTCACAGTCATTTTTTAGATAAATTACATGGTTCTGCTCAACTAGGTAAGGGTTCAATCTGATATACTTTAAAGGCTTCTGCTATTATCATGAAAAAAGATGTTCTCTTAGCCTTTTAACTTGATACACAATGGCTTTAGGAAATATTTAATTTTAATGTATGGCATTTGGTTTGCCTGGTGGAGCACACCTGTAATCCCAGTACTAGGGAGGCTGAGACAGGAGGATAACAGTTTCAAAACTAGCCTCAGCAACTTAGTGAGACTCTCAGCAGCCTAGTGAGATACTGTTTCAAAAACAAAAAATACAAAAAGGCTGGGGTATAGCTCAGAGGTAGAATGCTTCTGGGTTCAATCCCCAGTACCACACACACACACACACACACACACACACACGAATATATATATATATTCGTGTATATATATATATATATATGTATATATATATATATATTTATATATAGTTATGCAAATATAAAATATATAAATACAGAACAATAAACAGGAAATTAAAAACAATATCCCTTTAAAATTAATTATATTCATAAATAAGCAAGAAAGAACACTATTTCCCCTCAATTCATCATTTAATTTATTCAATGGATGCATATATTCATTATACCTCATAAAAATCTTTCCATGTCAACATGATAGAAACGGGGGGAGAAGAATAAAAACTCAAACTTTCAAGAAAATTCTCCACATGGAATGTCTCAGTAAAATAGCTGTTTTATTGAAAAATATATAATATGTGTAATTATATAATCATATTGACTTACTTAAATCATGTTCCTTTCTGTCAAAATTTCTGGAAAATGTATTAGAATTATTTATGCAGATAGTCTTGGATCTCAAATAACAGCAAAAAGATGATTAGTATTCCCTTCTGGAGTGCCAAAATTGGCTCATAATAAAAAATTAAGAACTTTTATTTTGTTTAATGTTATAATCAGAACAAAGAACAGCAGTCAGTATGTTTGTGACATTAAATGAAAGCCAGTAAAGCTGGACTATCAATTTCAGCTTTCAGAGTTAGCATTAGGACTTACTTTTTTATATGAAGGTATGTATTTCTATGAATTTTTCTTTCTTTGAGTCTAAGCTTGTTGAATCAACAGATCAATATAAAATAGAGTTAATCAACAATTGAAAGTATAAGAGCAAGTCCTGAGGTTTGGTATGACTGCCCTAAGTAGCTATAACAACTGTATATTTCAGACAATGCACTTCCCTATCCAGAACGCCTTGGACTGAAAAGAAGCAGAAAGCGCAGCTTCTGTAATCACTCATTCTAGTCAGAAAGACAGGAATACTAATGAATAACTCATAATTTAAGAATATATGTATTTGGCTCTAACAACTTTTACTTCATGGTGTTTATGTTAAGAAATATTTCATTTAATCAAAACAACATTTAATGGGTATTTTATCTTTTTTAGGTGGAATATAACTGTAAATCTTAGGAAAGCAGCTAGTGACTTGCCCAAAGTTGGGGAGCTAACAGTGTTCAAGTTTATTTACTCCAGAAATTAATGTTTTATGCAATAAACTACTCTACTCTTTTTAGGTAGAAAAAGAGAGAGCAAGAGAAATAGAATTCGTGCCAGATGAACAATGCAGATAATAAATGTTAACGGGCCTGTTCTTTAATGAAACACTAATACAACTTAATCCAACATTCAGGGTGCTGCATACACTTCACAAACGTTATGACAGTTACAGCATAAATCTAGAGAGAGAATCATGCTGCTTGACCACTTCTCTGCCTTTTTTGGGGACCAAATTCTTAAACAAAATTGATTTTTTTTTTTTTTTGTGGTACCGGGGATTGAACGCAGGTGTGTCTACCTCCGTGCCACACCCCCGGCCCTATTTTTTTTATACTTTATTTTGAAACCGGGTCTCACGAAGTTGTGGAGGGCCTCACTAAGTAGAGAGAGAGAGAGACAGACAGACAGGTAGAGAGAGAGAGAGAGAGAGAGAGAGAGCTGAGGCTGGCCGCGAACCCGGATCCTACGATCTCCGACTCCCAAAGTACTGGGATTACAAGCGTGCGCCACCATGCCCGGCCAAAATTGCTTTTTAAATGCATCAATTAACAACTTAAAGCACATGCAAAAACAGATTTTATATTTTCTTTTTATTGAATTATTTGCTTACATAGTGTTCATTGTTTATATAGTTTAAAGAAGTTTATCAATGTATTTAACTTATCTTTATTCATTGATTATATTTCTATTTTCTGTATGTAGTGTTCTACATAAATTTTCTTTTTCTTTATCCTATAGAATGACCCATTTATTTTGACTTTTTTATTAATGTAGAACTAGAGTATCATATTTTGAGAGGAAATCAGATTTTCTAATAAACTAACTCCCTTATTTCAGGTGGATCAAGAATTAACTCATCAAAAAGAGAGATACAGTTGGTTGTTGTATTTAAAATCTTAATCACCAGTATATATCTACATATATTATACTATATAAATACTATAATATTTATATATTTACTACATAAGTACCATACATATAGCATTTGGCAAATATTTAGCATATTTCTATACAGTATTTAGCAAATATGGAGCTAAGAAATATTTTATGTATTACTAAAATTTTCTCCTAGTACTATCCATCAATGTAGGGACATGCTTCATAACTTCTTTATAATAAACCACAATATTTTATTAAAGCCACACATTAAATAATCACTTAATTTCCTGTTCAGCATAAATACTGACATTCCTCATTGGAACAACTTTAAATATTTTTGCATTATTTTGCTGGTCTTTGTGGCATTTTCATATCCACTCACATTTTTTAATTGTAAATAAAGAACTAAATTTTAGCCCAAACAGTAATGAAAATAGTAAAAAATGTAGTTTGTTGTAATAATGTAACAAACATGTCAAACATGTAACACTCACCAAATGTCATTGCTTAATATGGCATCCTTTCTTCTCTCCCTTCCTTTCTTCCTTCCTTCCTTCCTTCCTTCCTTCCTTCCTTCCTTCCTTCTTTCCTTCCTTCCTTCCTTCCTTCTTTCCTTCCTTCTTTTCTTTATACCAGGGATTGAACCCATAAGCTTTCTACATCTGAAGTATAGCCCCCAGCCATTTTTTTGTTTTTTATTTTTGAAACAGGAAGGGGGTGGGGATTGTAAACCAGTGGTAGAGTGCTCCTGTCTTTAATCCCCAGTGCTGCAAACACACACACAAACAAACAATTTTCTGAGGGCAGGGAGAGGCCATGATTTGTAATGGTGGCTAATTTCTGTGGTACAAATACTCCCAACAATTTCAAGCCACCAACATGATGCTACTGGACATTAAATTAGGAAGAAAATGTCATAATTGGCTCTCATGACTAAGTAGGATCCAGCAATAGCATGATACTTATTCTATTTTATAAAGAATGCTAAAGAATGCTTTTGTTGGCCGGGCGTGTTGGCGCACACTTGTAATCCCAGTACTTGAGAGGCGGAGACCGGAGGATCCGGGTTCATGGCCAGCCTCAGCTACTTAGTGAGACTCTCCGCAACTTCGTGAGACCCGGTTTCAAAATAAAGTATAAAAAGTAGGGCCGGGGGTGTAGCTCAGAGGTAGAACGCCCCTGGGTTCAATCCCCGGTACTGCAAAAAAAAAAAAAAAAAAGAATGCTCTTGTTAAAGAATTACTATACATTTTATATTGTTATTACTTTAAAATTAATGACTCATTTAACTAATCATATTTTATCAGTTCAATATCCTCAGTCTTGAGGAACATCATAGTGGCAATAATCATGTTGGAGATTTGAGGGGGCATAATAAGTAGCACTCCTCTTACATATTGAGATGGGAACCAATTAGGAAGATAGAAAAGCAAGCAGATGGAGCATGGAATTCACCAAGAATTCAAAGAACACAGCTTATCCTGAGAGCCAATGGCCTGCCTAGAGTTCAGCTGTGTTTACCACAGAGTCCTGAATAGATCAGACACATCCTGCTGCAAGCATTCCTTAGTTGGTAGTTAAGTACTCCCCCTTTGACAAATACCTCTGATGTGTTTGTCCTCATCAGAAAGTTCACATAGAGAAGTCACTTTCCTTCTTACTTTTGAAGAAATCCCTCTGGCAAAGAGGAGAAAGAACTGGCAATCCTGCTGCTAACAATTTACTTTCCAATATCTTATACACATTTTATCTTCCTCATAGAAACTAAACTATTAATGGCTATGTAAGGAAGCTCAATGATTTAATTTTTAATGGGTTGATTTGCATGTGCCACTTACATAGTCAATGACACAAAGAGTATTATGGGTTGAATGGGTGATGTAAGTGCCTTTGACATACTTTTTAGTGATTATATTAATTATAATTTATTTGTGCATGAATATTTTCTAGAAGTTACTAGAGAGATTAAAATGATCACTTGTAACTAGTTGTGTAGGCCTTGGGCTAAGTGATTTATTTACATAGCAATCACAAGAGCAAAGCTATTTGTGTACCCATTTTCCATTCATAAAATTGAGGTACATAGAGGTTACATCATTTAGTATGTATAGAACTGATTATTGAATTGCTTGACTCTGACAACAGAAGCTAAAATCGTCTATGTCAAGGAAAGAAAAAACAGTAGCAAGTACACCATCCAAGAAGGGTTTTGTAGATGTTGTATATAGTTCCACTAATAGATTCAATTTTCTCCCAAATCTAGTCAAGTTCTTATTCCTTTGTAGGGCCATTAAAGAGAATTAATACAGTTAGTTCTTTGAAAACATTATACACTGAAGTGTAAATAAATTCGAGATTGATTTTGATTCAGGAATTAGATGAATCACAAAAGCAAAACAAAAAAATCATGTCTTTAGCCACCATCCATAGGTTCCCAAAGTGCACAGTACCTTCTCCTTGGGTGCTGAAAGGAAATATAGATACATAAAAGAAAGCAAATTTGTCACTGCATCCTTCTGTTTATTTTCTGAAACAAATAAATAGCCCCTGTCATTTTCCAGGGGAAGGGAGCACTGAGTAATTTTTTTTTTTTTCTGGAAAGAGGACAATAATCCAAATACGTTTGGGAACTCTATACTTTCAGTTTCATGTAGCCAGGGATTCTGGAAATCATACCTAGATGTCCAGGATGTGTATCTAAGGAAAGATTCAGCCACACTTGCTTTGTAAAGTCAGGGTCTCACATATTTACAAGGAGGATAGGAGATTACCAAAATGGAAAGCATTTCTGTATTAGAGGGAATGCTTTGTTTTGACCCCTGTCAGTTTGTTAATAGCAGTATTGCCTAAACACCTACTTGGCAAAAGTTTACTTTTTGAATTTGAAAGCACTCATTTCAGTCCATGAAATCTGCTTCCTTAATTTCATATTTGTGGACAAGAGGTTGGGCCTTGATATAGCAAGTTTCTCTTGGGATAATTACATTTGTGAATTCTTTGACCTGCTTTTGGACTTAGGTCCTATTTCAGAGAAACTTTCTCCATCTATGACTTTTATTCTGTATCCTGACATTTGGGCAGAAATAACAACATGCATGAGATATCCCAGTGCTCTGATTCAATGGGAGAGAGGTTTCGGTTTGTAACATTTTCTTTTTCTTATGACTAAATTAAGAAAACTAGAAAAAATTAAGACATGTACTCTATAAGGTTTGTTTTCTTTGTTCATACATCTTTATAATTAATATTGGATGTTTTTGAGACTACTTGCTATAGTTTGGAGCAAACTGTAACCTTTACTTGTTTGAGGGTTACAATTTTTCAATTAGGGTTACAGTTTTTCAATTTTTTTCTCTATGTGAAATTAAATGTCCTAGGTAGGCACTGATCTTAATTAGTACACTGTATACTTAATTAGTATACTGTACATTTAATTAAACTGTAATTAGTGCATGTAATTACACTTTAATCTTAATCTCACATTCCAGCAATACATTTAATACTATTCTAACCAGAAAGACCACTGACCATGATGCCAGTCTACTGTCAATAGTGAGACTAATAGCAATAAACTGAGACATTGCAATGTCTCAGTTTAATGTCAGAATTCTTCACATCCTCCAAACAAATGCTGGAGTTTAAAATGCCACAATGAAGGACTTATTAATTTAGCTTAGCTATGGAGAGTGACTTTTGCCCTGTTGAAATGTTAGTACTCCAGAGAGAAGCCAACAGATATCCAGGTTAAGATCAGAGCTTCCTACAATAAGAAAGACTTCAAGGCCAGAGAGGCCACAACATAGGAGTTCATAGCTGCAGTTACTGAAAAAAAAGAGGTACTTCATTTTGTGTATGTGTGTGTGTGTGTGTGTGTGTGTTGTTATACAAATTAGCTGTCTATATGATGTCCAACACCCAAGGACATTCGTTCAGAAATTAAAATCTGGATGTTTCCTCAACAGTGCTGAAATATAGCCGGGTGTGGTGGTGCACGCTTGTAATCCCAGTATTGGGAGGCTGAGACAGGAGGATCCATGTTCGTGACCAGCCTCAGCCGTTAGTGAGGCCCTCCACAGCTTAGTAAGACCATGTTTCAAAATAAAGAATAAGAAATAAGGCTGGGGGTGTAGCTCGGAGGTAGAATGCCCCTGGGTTCAATCTCCTGTACCACAAAAAAAGTGCTGAAACATAAAATAAGGAGTGACAATATTCATATGTTGCCTTCTTAAGTTATTAACATGCAATAGGAAAAATGAGGAATAAATTATTTATCCCATGGGAATAAATTATTTATCTTATTTACCCTTATTTAACATTAGCATACTTTAAATAAGGGATGCTCTGTGGGTAGCACAAGAGAAAATTCACTAAAGTGCACCAAAATATTTGAAGAAAGAACATTAAATTATACAAAAATTGAAAATTATGTATTCGACATTCTTAATTGGGATTCCATAAGGAGATTTCGGGGAGGTGTTGATGATACCTCTGAATTGAGTGCTAATTTTGTATTTGCATGCAGATGAAACCCACAGAAGATGCCCTATTAATTTTGACCCAGAAGATGTACTACATAAACTAAATGAAGTTTCAGAGATGTTTAGGTCAAGATAAAGTAGAACATTTATGTTCAATTTGCACATTTCCAAATAATTCAGAAATGATTTTTGAGTAACACAGATTTGGTACTAATATTTACTAACCATTCACTTTTTAATGTGAATAAGTTATTTTCTAAATATTATTACTAGATTATTTTCC
This sequence comes from Glis glis, assembly GCA_004027185.1. Taxonomy (NCBI): domain Eukaryota; kingdom Metazoa; phylum Chordata; class Mammalia; order Rodentia; family Gliridae; genus Glis; species Glis glis. The sequence continues at coordinate 71,134 of PVJS01002168.1, read as the reverse complement.
AAATGTTAGGTTCGAGATTGAAGAGAATAAACTAGGAGTGGTGGCACATGCCTGTAATCTTGGTACTTGGAAGGCTAAGACAGGAGGATCATGAAGCCAGACTCAGCAGCTTAGTGAGAGCCTTAGCAATTTAGCGAGACCCTGTTCCAAAATAAATCATAAAAAGGGCTCAAGATGTAGCTCGGGAGTAGAATGTCCCTGGGTTCAATCCCCATTACTAAAAAGAAAAAAAAAAAAGAAGAAGAAAGAAAAAATTGAAGAGAAAGGGATCTATGACTTAGAGAGTTATAATTCTGTACTTTGCAACATGCTACGTTAGCTATTTATTCTTTATAAGGATAACTGAAGCAGTTGGTCTCACTATTGTAACTTACAGATAAAGAACATGATCCAGGGTATTAGTTTGCTGCCATAAACAAAGCACTAAAACTGAATGGATTAAACAACAGAAACTTATTGTCTCATAATTCTGGAGTCTAGCAATCCCAAATCAATCTATCAGCAGGGTTGGTTCCTACAGAGGGCTACGAGGGAAAATATATTCCATGCCTCTCTCCCGGTTTGCTTGCAATCTGGATGTCTGTGGGCTGGTATTAGTATAAACTACAGTCTTCACAAAGCATTCTCCCCAGGTCTCTATTTCTGTGTCCAAATTTCTCCTTTTAATAAGGACAAAAATCATATTGGATTAAGGATTCATTCTACTCAAGTATGACTGTGTCTTAATTAATTGTGTTTGCAATGAACCTATTTTCAAATAATTTCACGTTCTGAAGTGTTAGAGGCGAGGACTTCATTAGATGAATTTGGGGAGAAACAATTCAACCTAGAGCATACAGGAACAGCTATTAAATCTAAATCCAATATTATCCAAGGGAGGGCAGAGCATAGCAGAAGAACCCTCGTAAGTGTTACAGGACATAGGAAGACAGTGAAGAAGTTATAATCCTGAGTTATGTAAATCATCTGACATTTTTCAGATTCATATTTAGCGTTTTAGAACATGAGCCACTATTCCTCAAATGTCTGCCATATCAAGAGCATGTGAGTGCCCCCTTTTCTTAGTAAATGGACTTTGGCTTTTGATGCTGCCTAAATTCATTTATTTATTATTAATGTATGTATTTCAATTCACTTTTTAAGTTTTGTAGAACATTGTGAATTCTAGTTTTACCTTTTAAAGTGATGGTAATTATGCTGTCTTTAATATCAATTTCAAATTTAAGGAAACAACTAGTAATTCATCTATGTCATAAACGTGGAGGCTATATATTAAGGGCTGCAGAATTTAAACTTTTATTCTAAGACTATTCACCTCTAAGTAATAGTCAGTTATTGATAGTTAAAATATCCTCTGGATATGAAGCATCACTGATATTTTCCCTCACTTGTAGTCTGCCCAATTCATGCTCATAGAATGATAAGGATACTATATGGAAAAAAGAGCAAGCTCAATCCTAAATTGCATTAGAGCAAACATTATCTATTTTCCTTCTAAAAAGCCTGGACTGGGGGTGTAGCTCAGTGGTAGAGGACTTGCCTAGCAACAAGGTCCTGTGTTTGATACTCAGCACCAAAATAAAAATTAAAGAAAGTAGTAAAAAATAGCAAGCCTGTTCTTTGCACCAAGTGGTGATGCATCAGGAGAAGCTGCTCCTGTGAAATGTCACTGGATGATCCATGGGAAGAAAACAGTCATCAATTATAAAGAATTCAAAATATGCGATTTAATCAAGACACATTGTAGTACATTAAAAAACATTTCAGTTCTACTAAAAGAACAATAACTTATCCTTAAATTATGAAACGTTGAACAAAGTGAACAAATTTAAATAGCAACATGTAACATCGCAACAACAGTATTATCAGTTTTACTGTCAAAGTGACAAAAGGGACAATTTGTATGTTTATTAAAATGCACCATAAAACAAATTCTTGTAAACATTTACAAGATTGACTTAGAGATAAAAGACCCTAAGGAATTCATGTGCATGAACGTACACACCTAAGAATAATCATTCAACCTATAAAGGAGAATGTGTGCCTTTTTTGATAAGGTATTTTAGAAGAATTAATGTTAGAAATTTGATCATGAGGATATTGTTTGCTTACAATTTGTTTTCTTTTATCATGTATCTATACTTGAAAAACTTGAGGGATCATTGATATGTATGTGCATTGAACACAACTATTTACTGATATTCAACTCTTCTGTTGTGACTTTTATTTGCAAATCTACTAATTTTACTTCTAAACTTACAAGAAGTTTCATTTGATTGCAACTAACTTGGCACAGGAGACATTAGAACCCTAAAGAAGTCACTTTTTTGGAATTATAAACACTGTTATTGGGGTAATTCAACAGAGATGGATATTGACTAGCAATTTATTTAATACCTTCATGAAATCTGATAGTGTTACCCATAATGAAATGTCATACATATTCCTGAATTGACCCTGAAGAAATTAAATGTGCATATTTCAAACTTGTTGAAATTTTTAAATACTGATACAGGCACATAATAATCTGTCACAAGAGAAATATTTATTAAATATATATTAGATAAAATGGAAACAGTATATTTTATGTGCCAGAAGCTAAACTAGGGCACAGACAGTAAAAAAGCAACCCCAAAATGCAATACTCAAATAGAATAGCTCATTTCTTCCTCACAGAAAACACCAGAAATCAGTGTTGAGTACAGTTCAGGGCAAGTCAGCAGTTCTGTCCCCCAAACCCATTCAGAAACTCAAGTTCTTTTTGTCTTGTTGTACTGTTATTGAATAAATTATTGGCATGTTCTTCACGTAGAAGGTGGCTTCTAGCACCATAACCACATCTCAACCCCCTCAAAATGAAAAACAAGCAGTTTCTTCAAGGAAAATATATTAAAATTTATAAATAGCCTTTCTGTTCACAATCCATTGGCCACCAGACAATGCAAAGAGGCATGGAAAACGTCATAGCTAGGTGAAATCATATTAAAATAAAAGAGAGAATAGACTTGGTGTAAATACTTGAAACCTCTGACAAAAGACACAGGAAGAGAATTTTTTTCTTCTACCTGCCTAATGGTTATATTAATTGGATATATAGCTTCCTGAGAGAAATGGACGCCAAAGGTATCTGTATCCATGCTGGTTATGTGATCAACGAGATATTTGCATGTTTCTCTGGATGTTTTACCTTATACAAAGAGGTGTTTATTTTAATTACAAAAATATTCAAGTACTATTTATGCACTTCCCCTTTATTAATTATGTTTAGGTGCAAACTAATAATGAATGAATGTTGCTCTCCAACTACTTAACTGGTTTTTCAAACTTGATTTGAATTTTTAACTTTTCTTTGAACTGGATAGCTATTATTATTATCTAGACTTCTTGTGTATGCACTCTTGGTATTTTACAGAAAATTTTACAATAAGACATTGATCAGTTAAAAGTGATTGAATACAATTTTACTGGGACCCATGAGGGTGGTTCTTGTTGGAGTGTTCCTGGAGAGTCGTCTTTCCTCTAAAGTATCAGGAAATCCAGGTCCTTTTCACTGAAAACATGTCCTTTCATCTCTGCTATGAAGATATCAAACAGACTTACAAGGTGTGGAATGAACAAACGACAACATGTAGGGCACTAGCTGCTTGTATTTCAGATCTCCACTTGGGCAACAGACAGAAAAAAAATGAAATGGCTTCTTTTATTCAACTAACTTTATTTAGAAACAACTTGAAACTATTAATAATACCAATAAAACTGATTGCAATTTATTACATGCCCCTAGTTTCCTTATAGTTTTATACTATTCTCCCATAACATCATTACTTCTATAATGTGTCACCCTAGGCACATTCCAATTTTGAACAATCACCTAAATTATTTCCCTATATCTTTGTGTGTGTGTGTGTGTGTGTGTGTGTGTGTGTGTGTGTATGTGTGTATGTGTGTGGTGCTAGGTATTGAACCCGGGTGGGGGCATTCTACCTCTGAGCTACACTCCCAACTCTTTTTTATTTTTTATTTGAAAATATGGTCCTACTAAATTGCTGAGAGCCTCGCTGAACTGCTGATGCTGGCCTTGAACCTGCAATCCTCCTATCTCAGCCTCCCAAGTACTGGGATTACAGGCATATCGTACCACGCCCAGCTTTTCTATATCTTTTTTTCACCTGCTTTTAACCTATCTTGAATTATAAAATATTTTATTTTCAGTAAAACAAATAAGAAATGAGAAAAAAGAACCATTAAAATATCACATATTTAGGTGACACTTATTTTTTATTTCTTGTGATTTAAATTTTGCATGATCTAACTAACTAACTGAACCTCTCTGGATTCTAGCAGCATCTTACCTAGAGAATCTTTTTGTGTGTGTGTGTGGTACTGGAGAATGAAATCAGGGGCATTTGACCTTTGAGCTACAGCTCCAGACCCCCTTTTTGTATTTTGAAACAGGGTCTCACTAAATTACTGAGGGCCTCCTTAAATTGCCGAGGCTGACCTCGAACATGCAATCCTCCTGTCTCAGCCTCCTAAGAAATGGATTACATGAGTGCGCCACCACACTTGGCAAGAATCTGTTCTTGTAATGAAAAGAACACTGCACTTGGAATCTCATTTTTAAAAACTTACATTTTTAAACTCTGTTCTGGATAATAGGAAAAAGCAAAAAATAAGCTGGGCATAGTGTTCCATGCCTGTAATCCCAGTACTTGAGAGGCTGAAACAGTAGGATCTCAGGTTTGAGGCTCACCTCAGCAATTTAGCAAGACCCTCAGTAACTTAATGAGAGCCTGATTCAAAATAAGTAAAAAGTAATTAATTAATTAATTAATTAATTAAATGGCTGGGGGTGTAGCTCAGAAGTAGAATGTTCCTGGGTTCAATTCCCAGTACAAAAAAAAAAAAAAACAGAACAATAGAGAATATACCTCAAGAAACATGTAGAAGGCTCCCATGTTGTTAACCTCGAGTCCATTCTCAGTGGACCTCCTTGTTTAACCATCAGCAGCACTCCATGGCTTTTTGCTACCTCTTCTTTGCTACCACATTTTCTTTCTTGGCTATCAGGACAGTAGGGAGTCTGAGTTTTCCTCCAAACTCACAATTAAATCCATGTGAGGCCCTTGCTATCTCCTCTTCTCTCTGGAGGGCTGCCGGGCCCAGTCCTGGGGCCTCTTTTCTACCTGCACAAACCTTTCTGATCTCATTCAGCGTTAAGTCTCTAAACAACCTAAATCCAATGATTTATATCTTAAAATTTTTATCTTCAGACAAAACTGCTCTGTTAAACTCCAGATTCATATATACACTTGGACACCTAAAAGACAAAACTGGACTTTTTATTTGTCACAATACACATTCGGTTCCAATTTTCTCCATACTTCATTACTATATTTGCTAAACCTTGGTGTGATCCTTGCTCCTCTCTTTTCTCATAATCCGCATGTAAATTGTTATGAAATCCCTAGGATCTACTAAAAATTATAACATATGCTGTCCTTTTCTCATGACCACAACTGCTCTCCCCTTGGATGCGCACCCATCATCTCTTGCCTGAATTACTTTATTGGCTTCTTGTTTTTTTATTTTTGTTGTACGGGGGATTGAACCCAGGGATATTCTATCTCCAAGCTACACCCCCAGCCCTGTCTTTCTTTTTCTGTTTTGAAACAGTCTCCCTAGGTTGCTGAGAGTCTTGCTAAACTGTAGAGGCTGGTCTTAAACCTGTACTGTACTGCTAGGCTCCCAAGTACTAAGATTACAGGTATGTATCATGCCCAGCTCTTTATCAGCTTCTTAAGTCTCCCTAGTCAGATTATGTTATCTGTCCATTCAAAATCTTCTACTGTCATTACATTTTACTGGGAGTGGGGGGAAGAGTTTTATTAATGACCAGAAATCCCTGCAGGTCCTGCCTCCTTACCCCACCGTTGTTACCTCTGTCTCAATCCTAGTCTCCCCTCTGGTTTCACCACAGTCACCCTGGTCTTCTTTATTGTCCCTGGAGTAATGCCAGGGGAGTTTCTGCCTCAGAGTTTCTATAATAGCACTTCTTTCTGCTGGAATTCTCTTTCTTCTTTCATTTATTTTTGTAGACTCCTCTGAGTCCCAGTACAAATGCCACAACCCTCTTCCCAAGACTTACCCTCACTAACAGGTTCGAAAGTGCAACGAGCCCTCATTCAATTTCCCAAACTGATCCTGCTCTAGTTTCATTCCTCTGAAGTATTTGTGTAACATACCACATCATTTACTGTTCATTATCTTCCACTGTAAAACATAATCTTCTTAAAGGTAGATACTTTTAGTTATTTTATTAACAAATTATTTTAAATGTCTAGAACAGTGCTTGATCCACAGTAGTGGCTTCATAAGTATCTGTTGATTACATGAAAAAGGTGAAGATAGATTTTGATTTATCATGTAATAGAATAATTCCATTTTACAGAGAAAAATGGAAGCCCAAGAAATTCTATGGGCTTCAAAAATTTTATTGGTAAGAGGGAAATTATATCTACTCCTGCATTCTTAAAATTTGTGATGTTGAACTAAGTACATGTCTGAGGAATTATATATCACATTTTAAAGTTCTACACACATACGCAAATGTAACACATTCTTCCACATGCATCCTCTTTTACTATAAGAAAAAGGTTTAAAATATTTATTACCCAATCTATTAATTCCAGGTCTAAATCTTCCTCCTGCTCTTTCCTTCTAAGTCCAGGTAAATACTACTCCTGGAAATCTTAGCTAACACTATTTACCTAACCAGACATCTTCCTTGAATTATCCACTCTACATTTATTTCTCTGTTCTCTGGACTTCAAGTACATTTATGATTCGAACTGCAAAGCTTAGAAACAAGCCTTAGGTTTTTGTCAAAATACGTTTCTGTAAACTGCATTGTAATGCTCAACATTTTAAAAAAGATAGGATTTTCTTACCAAGAGTATAGCTTAAATAAGTACTGCCATGACATAACAAAAATATAGATAAAAGAAAACTGATAATTTAAAATAGCAAACTAATTCTCCAAATAGTATAAAATGGCCTAAAGATACTTTACATATCAATTTTCCCAAGGCCACTAATGTTGTTTCTAGTTAAATGTTAGACAAATAAATATAGCTTTCTTATAACATAAACTTTATTTATTTATTTATTTATTTATTTATTTATTTATTTATTTTTGCAGTACCGGGGATTGAACCCAGGGGCATTCTACCTCTGAGCTACACCCCCAGCCCCATTTTTTATTCTTTATTTTGAAACAGGGTCTCACTGAGTTGCAGAGGCCTCACTAAGTAGCTGAGGCTGGCCACGAACCCGGATCCTCCTGTCTCAGCCTACCAAGTACTGGGATTACAAGCGTGCGCCACCACGCCTGACTATAAACTTGATTTAAAAAACAAATATACTAAATATTAACATATCTATTAACTATAATACTTCTTTCATGAAATTTGAAAAACCTTTGAGGAATAAAATTATAAGCTACAAGGAAGCTTAAGATGATATCTTCTTTTACTCACAATTTAGTACTAATAAAAATTACTTTCTATTTTTGAACTTTTTCACATTGGACCCATTTCTTTTATTAAATATCTGAATTATCCTTTTTATTATTACTACAAAGCATAATAGTACATCAATATATATTGAAGGAATGTGAAATTTGGGGAGAGAAGGAAATAAATGATTATCTGGGAGACAGAAGAGAGTACACTAAATTTGTTGTATTTCTTCAATTAGATTATTAAATTTCTTGAGGACAGGGAAAACAAAGGTAAAGGTTATAACTACAAATGCTCCAGTTTTAGTTTTGCTATATTTTGATTTTTTTTTTTTTTTTGCGGTACCGGGGATTGAACCCAGGGATGTTCTACCTCCGTGCTACACCCCCGGCCCTATTTTTTATGCTTTTTTTAATTTTGAAACCGGGTCTCATGAAGTTACGGAGGACCTCACTAAGTAGAGAGAGAGAGAGAGACAGGAAGAGAAAGAGAGAGAGAGAGCTTAGGCTGGCCGCGAACCCGGATCCTCTGGTCTCCGCCTCCCAAAGTACTGGGATTACAAGTGTGCGCCACCACACCCGTCCTATAGTTTGATTTTTACAGTGCCATTAATTTATTATTGCCAAAGTTTTAAAATAAAAATCTGTTCATATTTGGACTAAATTACAGGTGTTGCAAAAACCAATTAATTGCCTTCCATAATAGTGAACTCTACATCACTAATGTTATTTACAGAGAGGCTGGACAATACCTTGGCAGTTATATTTTAGATAATTTTCATGGATCACACAAAGATTGTATTAGATGATTTACATATCTTGGATAATGCTAGTTTTTCATGATTTAGATTTTTAGATTAAGAAATAGAATTTCTTTGCCTTCTATACTACTTGAAGTGATAATACATTTTCATTGAAAGATTGAACTTTAGATTACCAGAGAAGAGAAAATCTCATGCCATTATTAATTTAATCTCTACTGTTATTATGATCATATTTATACCAGTGTTTTTCATAGTATAATATTTTTCCTAAGCTGTAAGATAAACTGCATTTCTTACCCTAAACTGTGATGAAACATAGTTGAAACACTAGTCTATGCTGTTACAATTATTACTTTATTTAAAAACATTTTCCCTAAACCTCATGATTGTAATTTTTTAATTGACCCAGGTAGCATAACACTTACAGTTTATTTTGGTTGTAATGTTTAAAATCATTTTAGAATCCATCATTTGTGAAAGAAATCACTTTGAATCTCACTATGTTGTATAATTGCAATAGCACCAATAAAAGTATAACAAATAATAAAAAACTCAAAAAAAAGAAAAACAGAAAGAAATGCAGGGAATTTTCAATATGTTTTCCTCACTGTCCACTATTGATACTATTGAAAGGAAAACTTTACAGAAACTAAATGTAGCCAAGTGTACTTGAGGGAAGAATGATTAATGAATTGGGTAGTATGCAGAACCGGAAGAGGCTCAGAGATGTCCACCCAGTGGTGTGAACAGTGAGTTATCATATGCCAGACACAGAAGCAAAGCAGGGAAATCACCTGATCCAGGCAGCTAGGCATCTGCCTTAATTAGGCATGCTGTGAAAAGTCAGGTGCCTGTAATTATCCAAAACATGGCTGTTTGTTACATTCTTAAATTGTTTCCCTTGTTTACATGGTAAGTTAGATTGTGGTTTGCTATGTAGGAAGACAACCTCAGGCTGAGGGCCTCCTACTTATTTAATTCCACATACTTTTATGGAAGAAAGTGTCCAAATGTGAATATGGGTATAATTCTTCTGTTGTCATAACAGCATCTATTTTTAATGTCTTTTTATGGTATGCTAAACCTCTAAAAATGCAGTATTAAATTTTTATGGCAAGCTTTCCTTATAATATTTATATACATCAAAGTGATAAGAAGTTTAATGAGTGCATCATTTCACATTTTAGTGTTCAACATTAGATGTCATTAATATGGAAATTATTTTCCACATTTTATTATTCAGTTTTCCTATTTTATTGGATGTCAAAGACTTCAAATGTGTCCCCCACCCTCTATTTTCTCAACTCTCTTATCAAAAATTGACTAGTCTTTTTGTTCTCTCACTGCACATTTCCCCTCTCTAACCTCTCTAGTCTTCTTTTCTTGTGTTCAAGCATTTACTAACTATAACTGCAAACCATTGGTAGTTCCAATTCAGACATGAAGTCGAATCAGAGATGTTCTGGATAAAGCTTGGAACTTGAATTTTCATGAATCAAACACCATTCATTCACAAAAGAATATTTCAAATATTCTCTAACTAAAATATACTAGAAGAGAGAAAGACAGATACACTATTTCAAAGGAAATGATACAGAGATGAATAAAAATATAACCATGATTACTCTTTAAATTTTTAGCAGATATTTGTTCTTATTGGGTATTTTAGTTTACATGCTTTTCTTGTGTGTTAGGAGTGAGATTTATAAATTTACATAATGTGGGTATAGAGATTATATTATATCCTGTATTCTAATTATACAGAAATACATGTGCTTCAATTTCTATTTCTTTTATTTTGCTATGTTTAAAAAATGCATTAATCTCTCCAAGTTGTTTTGGAGACTTAATTTGTTTACAGTTCAAGAAGTAACTATAATTTGGTATGCCATTCTGCCTCTTAATTAGACACTTGTTAAAATAGTTGAGATTTTGCCAGGCGTGGTGGTGCATGCTTATAATTCCAGTACTTTGGGAGGCGGAGACTGGAGGATCTGGGTTCGCGGGCAGCCTCAGCTCTCTCTTTCTCTCTCTCTGTGTCTCTCTCTCTCTCTCTCTCTCTCTACTTAGTGAGGCCCTCCGCAACTTCGTGAGACCCGGTTTCAAAATAAAGGATAAAAAATAGGGCCGGGGGTGTAGCGCGGAGATAGAACGCCCCTGGGTTCAATCCCTGGTACCGCAAAAAAAAAAAAAAAAAAAGTTGAGATTTTTAAAAATTCTTACCTGGCTATATTCAATTGTCTTGTGCTGAAAAATAAACATTTTGTAGCTATAGATGTTCTAATCACTTATATACTTTTATTTTAACTTATACTTGCTACATATCAAGTATGCAAAATCTGTGTACAGGGCTTTTAGGAGAGGGATATAGTGTAGTGGGAAAATAGGGGATGATTCAGAGATAAGTAATACATTTATCCAATTATCCAAATTCCTGTAATCTAAATATTTTGAATATTCAATAACTAACACTGAAAGAAAATTTTATGAAAACAAAGCATAAATATCGAATCTCCTTAAATTATATGTTTGACACTTTACAGTCTGGACTGTCTTTTTATTTAGTTTAGGAGACATCTGATCATAGAACATTTGGTTTGTTTCAAGGATTTCTTTATTTAATAGCATGGTTGGGTCTCAGTTTGCTAAGGCCTCTTAAGAAATGTTACACTGGGATAGTGAAATTATTTCCACCAAAGAAACCCTCAGTTCTCCAAATGAGACCAAACCATGTGCTAGTCTCCAAAAGCATCACGCGCTTTCCCCCTTTCATGCAATTGCTTCTGTGTGTTGTTGTCCATTTGAATTCCTTCAGACTCCCCTCACATGTAACCTCCTTTATGATGTCTTCACCACAGCTAAGAAGCAATGTCATGTGCTTCTCTCTGTTCTTTCTCCTGCCTCTCTTTTAGCATATTTTTGTTTATAATTGTCTGTGTCCTCCCAAAACCATGAACTTCTTAAAATCAGGAACTCAGCCTCTCTGACCGAGTCCTGGCAGAGCATAGAGTACACATGCAGTGCTCCAAAACCTTTACTGATTAGAATAGAACATTCTTTTTCTAGATTGCCCTATTTCCTACCAGGCTCCTGAACCACATTTTGAGCCACTCTCTCCAGTTAGAAAAATACAAGTATTTATCTCATCAGTTTCTTGACAACACACTTGGTTTTAGGAAAGGAGTGTTAGGAAAGCTGATCTGGAGGCATAATTTAATGTAATTGTACTGGAAGGATTAAGTCTAGTCTTTGTCACGTAACTCATTGCATGTTTTCAAATGAATTTCAGTGACCTGTACACACTGAAGGCAGTGAATGGCTAAACTGATGGTTTAAACTCTCAGTGGTTTTAGTTAAAAATATCAATCTGTCAATGTATTAAGTGTAATAAATGCTAACATTAATAAGTCAGGGAAATATTCGATGGCAAGAGAACATCTGTTTGATTCTGGTATTTTGCTTTCCATTGGTTCTGCCAGCATCACCTGACACCATGTGCATAATGTTCACAGGTTGTCATTTCACTCTAGATTCTTATTCCTAGAAAACGATGACTAATTTAATTAGACTCCTGCTCAACCATCTTTTCTTACTCATAACCCTTACCATAATTTATTCCTCTAAATATTTGGAAATTGCAGAAAGATTCAAGATTTTATCATCAAAACCTAATAGTTTGTCTTCTAAACAGCCAATTTCACAGGGAATGACTTTACTTTTACCTTCCCAGTTTCTCTTCATGCTTCATCTTTTTTAACAATACTGACTTTTTATATGCAGTTCATTGCTGATTTAACACTCATAATTTAAATTAGGTTTTAAATTATTATTTAAATGTTTATTTAAATGATTATTTTAAAAGTTTATTAAAGCTGTTCACACTTTTTTTGCTAATTACTCTTATTAAGTCAAACTTTACCTTTGCCTTGGAGTGTAGTTATTGAAAGTGTAGTTTGCATATAATTTACCTCACCTAATGGAGTGTACCTTTGCAAATTCTGCAAACTCTGTGATTTAGATTTGATTTTAATGATTAAGGCTAGCAAGAAATGATTTATCAGTTCCTGTACACATGTGACAAACAGAGCACTATTTGCAAGAGTTGATCCTTATAAAATTGCTTTTCAATATGTTTCAGTTCAAACTATCTGAATTTCATGGTCCCCAAGGAACATGCTTTATAAATTATCCAAAGAGACAATATTATGCTATGGTATTTACCTTTTAGTCGTTGTTGTTCTTGTTCCTGCTAATCCACCTAAAAATGGTTGCAATCAGGTAATCATGAGCTAACTAGTTTCACACAATTCAATAAAATAGAAATAATAGATGATATTATGTTTAAAAAAAAAACCTCCCGGCTGTAAGAGTAATGTTCATTAAGCCTTAAGTTTAGATTTAACACATTGCAAAGCTCTCCTGTGACCTGTCAGTAAGGCCCTCCAGAGCTCTGCAGAGTGCACAGTGAGCGGGAGCCCTCACCGCAGATTCACCCCGCCTGGGTGCAGAGGAGCTCAGGGTGTCCGCTCCCTTTGCTGGTGCCCTCCTATCTCTACGAACAGGTGCCTTTCTTCAGATCACAAAGGGTTTATTTTTTAAAATTTTCATTTAAAAATCTCCCCATTTCCCTTGAAAAACAATCCTATCCTCATAAAAAAAATTTAAAAAAGAATTGTTATTCTTCCAGTTCTATGGCCTTTGAAAAAAAAGCCTCTAGTTTCTGACTAATCCAAGCTTTCTGCTGTAAGTCCTAAATCCTCTTTGCCTATCATAGGAAAAAGAAAGAAAAGCCTTGTTCTTGTATATGAAAAACAAGTTTTCATAACTAATTTTTCCTAATTTTGGGTCCAAAAATTTGTTTCTCTTTTTCATTTTAATTATCCTTTACCCTCCCTTGAAATAATGGATGGCTTGCTCTACATCATCAAGTATTGTAAATTTTTTACATACTTACACATCGCACTTCCATGTATTTTTCATAGTCTACATAGTACCAACATTTTCTACATTGGTTCACCAATTGTGAACTTTTGTATTAAAACCATTTTTCCCTGTTTATCTAATATAATACCTAGTTAGTAATTTAATATGTTGGTACATCATGATTGATTGATTTTTATAGTGCTGAGGATTGAACCCAGGGCCTTTTGCATGCTAGGCAAGCACTTCACCACTGAGCCACATCCCCAGCCGGCCCTATAGCATACTGTATTAAACATTTTTCTCAAAATGGATTTAGATTATTTCCAATCTTTTGATAGCATAGGAAAACCTAGAACTTTAACCACACTGGAAATATTCCCTTATGAATGATATTGTGCAAGTGAACTTCACGGCATTCATTTCTGAGTTGGGAGACTAGGGTTTCTATAGAGGAAATAATTTTCCTGTTAGCATTTAAGGGAGTCAGCAACAAGAAAATAAGTCACCCTGAATGAATGTATGACTCTTTATTAACTCATGTTGATTTCATTAATTCATTATTCATCATTAATTTTGATAACTTTTTGCATAGATTTTAATAAAGGGGTATTTAAAGCAATCTGAAATATTGTTGTTCCCAGAAACAATTTTTAAGAAGCAGTAATTACTCTAATTGCATTTTTTCACCAGAAACAGTTCCCCAATCTATTTCATACATATACCTACACAAATGTCCACACATACCTTCTTACCCTTTCTACTTGAGATAACAAAGTAGATTTTGATACTGTAGTGTAGTCTATTAAATGTGCAGTAGCATTATGTCTAAAAAACAAATGAAGATACATTAATTTAAAATAAACTTTATTGCTAAAAATTGCTAATGATCATCTGACTGATTGGAAAATGAGGCTGATAGAATTTCTAGACACAGGTGGCCACAAATATTCTATTCCTAAAAATGCAATATCTATAAAGTACAATAAAAGGAAGCATGCCTATATGAAAGGACTGAGAAGTAATTAGTAACTGTCTCATAGTGCCCTGTACTCTTATTCCCTCCTTTTGAGTAGTTCCCCCATTTCACTTCTTGAAAAAGAATGAAAGATGTGCATGAATCAATGCTTACTAAGAAATCAACTTTATCACCTCTTAGAAGTCAGGAATAACTCAGGCTTCAGTTCTAAAAATCAGGTTTTAAAATGATGTATCAGAAATGTGAGGGGTGTGTGTGTGTGTGTGTGTGTGTGTGTGTGTGTGTATGATACCAGGGACTGAGCCCAGTGGCATTCTACCTCTGAGCTACACCCCCACCCTTTTTATTTTTATTTTTGGTTTCAAAACAGGGTCTCACTAGGTTCCTGAAAGCCTCACTACATTGCTGAGGCTATCCTCAAACCTGTGATAGTCCACTGTCTCAGCCTCCCAATTCCCAGGATTAAAGGCGTGCACTACCATGCATGGCTTGGGTTTGTTTGTTTGTTTGTTTTTTAATGTTAAATATCATGCACCATTCTTAACCTATCTCTGAACCTCAGATTGTCTTGACTGGGTAAAATTTACCTTGAAATCTTCAGCTGAATTTGCTGTTTTTAAGCAGTACTTCTCGCCATGCAAGGAGACCTAATTAAGGCTTTTTCTAAGAAATTGTATTATTTACTTAATATCTTCCTTTTAGGTATCTCAAAGTGACTAATAGACATCTGGTGGTAGATATTATTACTTGGCAATGTATGTTCATATTGTTTCAAATTAATCTTCAACCAAGAAAATACTTAATTTCATTATAATGCCAGAAATAGCATTTTGTAGTATAAATATAAGGTAATAAATAAGAAAATAAATAAATCAAATTTATTTGTCCTGTTTGTACAAATCTTAATAGGAGTTCCTTTCCATATTTATGCAATCTAAAGTTGAATCCATGTTTAGCTAAGGCAACCATGGAAGTATTCAAATTTTATTCCATTAAAATAAAATGATGCCGGGCGTGGTGGCGCACGCTTGTAATCCCAGTACTTTGGGAGGCGGAGACTGGAGGATCCGGGTTCGCGGCCAGACTCAGCTCTCTCGCTTTCTCTCTCCTTGTCTCTCTCCTCTCTCTCTCTCTCTCTCTCTCTCTCTCTCTCTCTCTCTCTCTCTCCTTAGTGAGGCCCTCCGCAACTTTGTGAGACCCGGTTTCAAAAATAAAGTATAAAAAATAGCGCGGAGGTAGAACGCCCCTGCGTTCAATCCCCGGTACCGCAAAAAAAAAAGACATATAATTAATTAAAATATTTTAAAATATTTCATAATACAAACATTTGATAACTTCATTATACAAAATATAAAATAATAACACTAGTGAATCCCTCCACTCTCACATCATAATGTGGTTCATAGTGATAGTAACATACATGCACACAGCACTTGGTGAGTTTTCCCCTGGCGGCTCTCTCCCCTCTCCCCCCTCCCCATACAAGATATTGAGATTGGCATTGATATTCTCACATATGTACATTATGTCAGTGGAAGTGTTTCTTTCATCAATTCTTCCTTCCACTACCCTCCCCAAAACTACCTCCCTCATTCCACTGGAGTTTCCCCTCCGTTATTTTCCTACTATTCAGTTACCTGAGTTTAATTTCAAATAAATATGTCCAAAGAATTACTTTATTAACTCGAAGGATGAATGATATTGGGGAAGGCTGGATCTTCTTTTCATAATTTTTTCAGTCTAAAGCTTTAAATGAATATGCTTGTAGTTACCACATCTTATAAAAGAAGCCTCAAAGACAGCAGAATACTTTGAATTGAGTTTGTACAAAGCTGCCTTTCAGAGGTTATTTTCCCTCCACTTATGGAGAGGTTTGACACTGTTTTTAAAAAGTAGCCCTTTAGTCTTTTTATTGTAATTACCTTTTTGTTGCGCTCAAAGTAATCAAGTGACAAAGGAGTACGAATGCCCTCTTCCTGTTAACAATAAACAATGATACAGCAATTTTAGTTCTCATTCTTAGAATCACATAACCTTTCTATCATTCACTGGAAACTTTCAGGAAAATGGTTTTGTTTCTTAAAACAGGAATAATTACTCTTATACAGGTGGCCTGATCAGATTTTTAACTACAATTTTGAAATGCTAGAATAGTACTCTGAAATCTTTTTGCTCATATTGTGTAAATATAGTTATGAGATGACACTCGTGAGTATTGTCTGTGTATGCGCTTTCATCTGTCAGTGTTAACATAATGATTCCAATGATGCTGAAACACTTGTTCTTTTGGACACTTGCTCTTCCATTTATCTTTTCTTGATCATGTAGAACTCACAAGTGAAGATCAATAATACTTTCTAGCTATTTTATGATAGCCATGTTATGTCTCTACCCTGTACCTTTTTCTGGGACTCACAGTTTGGATGGTTAATTGAAATTGTTGTCGGCTTGGGCAGCATTCAAGAGTGCATGTGGCTTATAGCTGCTGCCAAATTCTCCTGCATAAATGTTATGAAGAACCAATGTACCATATTGGAAGGGAAATTATGTCTGTTTGAAAATGGACTATTTTAAATCAGGACATAAACCATTATTGGTTCATCCAATTAATTGAATTAATGGTATGGGGACTGGAGTCCTTTATAGACCTGGAAAGAGACAGAGATTGCTTTAAAGTTATATTTAAATAGTGATGATCATGATTCAGTGGTAAAAATCTCATTACTGGAAATTTGAAAGCTGAAAGACAATATTTGGTGACTATAAGAGACAAAATTGTATGTTGACTATTATTGAGAATGACAAGGGATAAAATCGAATAGCATTTACCTCTTAGTGTACATTTGCTGCTTAATGTGTATTTATACACTTAATAATTTTATTCAGTCTCCAAAGGAGGTCCATGCAATAGAAGTTATTAACCCCATTTCACAGATAAAAACACTAAGGGCCAGACATAGCCAATGAATAGAAGAGGCAGAGTTTAAATCCAGAGCTGTGGGACTATCCATCAGTGGTTTTCCCACTTCAGTGTGCTCCCTGGTTCTATGATGAATGTGAAAGCAATATCATGTACTACTGCAACAAGAATATTGGCACCAGACAATGAATTATATTCTGGCTTCTCTACTTATTGGGCAATTTAACTAATATCTCTAATACTAGTTGCAACTATAAAAATTTACAATAAGCAATTGAACGAAACCTACCACCATCACTAATTATAGCAACAACAAATACATTAGAATGATTCCTTCTTATCCATTCCCCTTCAAATATATATTTAGCACTTATAGTATGACAGATATTTTGCTCCATAATACATATACTGTGATTAATAAAGCATCTATAGACTTGTGTACTTTTTCATTAATAGTATTAGTCCAGCAAGAGAAATACTATAAAGACAAATTTTAATTTCTGTAACAACTATGACAAATAAAACAGAATGCTATAAGAGAAGTGGAACATTTATTTAATTTTGGGGGGTACTGAGTGTTGAACCCAGAGGCATTCTATCTCTGAGATATACTCCCAGCCCTATTTTATTTTTTATTTTGAAACAGGGTCTTGCCAGGTTGATGAGAGTCTCACTACATTGCTGAGGCTGTCTTTGAACCTGAGATTCTCCTGTCTCAGTCTCCCAAGTGCTGGGATTACAGGCATGCACCACCACACCCAGCATATTTATTTAATATAGTCATATAACTCCTGGTTTTTAAGTTGATACCTGAAGACATAGAAGGTTGAGAAGCCTCCTAAATGCTAATAAGTAGGAACAAGAACTTATCAAGTAGCAAGAGTAGTGTGAGCTAAGTCTTTGAGGGATAAAACTCTCTGTGTTGCTGAGTAGCTAAAAGGGCACATTGGGCCGGGCATGGTGGTGCAGGCTTGTAATCCCAGTACTTTGGGAGGCGGAGACCGGAGGATCCGGGTTCATGGCCAGCCTCAGCTCTCTCGCTCTCTCTCCCTCTGTCTCTCTCTCTCTCTCTCTCTCTCTACTTAGTGAGGTCCTCCGCAACTTCGTGAGACCCGGTTTCAAAATAAAGTATAAAAAATAGGGCCAGGGGCATAGCGCGGAGGTAGAACGCCCCTGCGTTCAATCCCCCGTACCGCAAAAAAAATAAAAAAATAAAAAAATAAAAGGGCACATTGGTTAAAACCTATGGAGGAAGAAGGTGGTATTGAGTTGAGGGCGTTACCAACCACATGAAGCATGCAAGAGGAAAGTATTCATGAGTAAGAAGCAGTGAAGTGGTGAAATCTGATTTATGGATTGGAGGTGAGGGGACATTGTGTAAAAGAGGTGACCAATAAGGAGGGTATTTTAGTTGTATTAAAGACATTATTATACCCTGTACCTAGGTGATAATAGAAAAGTTGATGAAAAATGGATGCAGTGTTGATATATTTTAAGGTTCAACTGGCAAAACTTATTGATAAATTAAATGTGGTGCTAATGTAGAAGGAAGTATAAGGTATTCTGACATATTATAAAAGAGTTCACAGAAACTTTATTTAATTATATATAAGATGGGTAAAATATGATAGAATTAGGAGGCAGTAGTCACTTTAGCTTTCCAGTTCAGTACAAAAATCTATCTCACTAATTTATTAGCTCGTTCTTTTTTTTATCTGCTACATAAGATTTCAATGTTTTCTAGTATGAATATTTAGTCTCAACCCTTAATCCTCACAGTGACCACACTAGATAATTCCTAATGGAATAGTGACATCAACAAGGAAGATGTTAAGTCAATTATCTTTATGATGGTTTTCTTTTGATACAAAACATCCTCCATGAAATGGTAGAATTTACCAGATGTTGGTGTTTCCAATAGAGACAGCATTTGCTTATTTCTTTTGGATTATACATTTCAAAGAGACATTTTTCAGAGTAATTGAGTTTTCTTTCTTTCTTTCTTTCTTTCTTTCTTTCTTTCTTTCTTTCTATACAAACTACTTGGTGCCAGAGTATAATACAAAATAAAGAGACAGAATGCAAGGCATTATGCAAAATTAGAAACAAATTGAATTCAGATTATTAAAATTAGGTTCAATATCAGAAAGTAAGTTTGGGGATAAAAGCAGACAATAAATAGTCATAATAGCATTAATTTATATCACTATCATGCAAACAAAGCATTTGAGCATTTATTATGAGTTAATTTGATCCTTATCAAATTAAGTAGAAGCATATGGAGTGAAAACATGGGCTCTGTATTTCCATTTTTTCTTTTGTGAAATTAAGATTTCTTATCATCAGGAATCACATAAAAATAGATTTAAGTAAAAGTAATGAGTAATTCTCTTTTTTTTTAAAGACTGTTCTAAAAGACTTCCCTTAGGATGGTTTAATACTGGACGCAATACAATGAACTGTGACATTCTATTACTTGGACAATAGTATACAAGAGGAATGATGGTCCTTTTAGAGATCTTTTATCAATTCATTACAACATGTAGTAAACAAGAATTCTGAAAGTAAATGTACATGCTTAGATTTTTATGGTACCTGACATGACGCTCATCTTGCAAGAATATGCCTATCTCTTAATAATTAAAACAACTCCATACTTCAAGCTGTATTGCACGGATAAGAGAACTAAAGGCTTATGTATTGTCACCCCACTCTCCTGTATGCCTGTGGCAGACATCAATAATTGATCTTGGCATGCTTTCCTGCTGAATCTTCCCCAGGCCTCACAATTCCTCTTAAAAAAAAAAAAAAAAAAGAACACTCCAGGCAGCCACTGACAATCGATTGTGGTTGGTGATGGAATGAAAGTGATTTGTCATTCTTCTTCTATGGGAGTTGATTTGTACCTTGCTTGATATGGAAAAATAACATCACATTAACAATTTTAATACATGCTTCATAGGTTTAACAAAAAGTAACAAAGGAGTTAGTGCATTTTATATAAACAGTAGCAACAGATAATTACTCAGAGAATAAGCAATATTATTTCTGAGCTTTGGTTGGGCTGAATTGTTAAGGAAATTGCATTATTTTTAGGATGGTCTTTTTTTCACCATAGTAACAATGTGAGACAAGCTGCTATGCAATCTGAGTTTGACAACAAGATCAGCGGGTCATGTATAACTAAAGCATTTCACATATAGTTGTTGAATACTTACAATGTTGTCAACAATTGCATGCTATTCTGAGGAGCTGAAAACAAGGATAGGACCAAGGTCCTGACCTCCAAGAGTGAAATGGTCAGATAGGATGGAAGCAACAACTTCACTTGATTTAAAAGCCTATGACAAATAAACAACCACCATCATGAAGGGAGGTAGATTTTTGCCAGCTGGCTAACACAAAGTCAGTGGCAAGATAAATTAATCACTAATATGTAAATTGCATTTGAACTATCTCACAATAAAAACTTAAATGAAGATCTAAATTTTAATTAAAAAACTAAAATCATGATGGTTTGCTCAAGATCTCATTATTGTTAAAATCCTGTTAGTTTGAAGCTAGTTGAAGGCACAAGTCATTTCTTTTATGTCTTTGTGTGCTTAACCTTCTTTAGCAGTGTCTTTAATAAAGTAAAAATTGTTTTTGAATGACAGATTAATAAAATATTTGTATATAGATAGATGATAACCATTCTGTGACATCTTATATTGCCTTTTTTCAACAATAGGTTGCTGTATAATTATACTCCAGTGACTTAACTTATCATGATTTCAGTTCAGTGCTCCTGACTATAAAATATTTGACATGGGTTATTTCTTAGTTTCTATGACTCTCTTTGCTGAATGTCTATTATGTTCAAAGCATATTTCTGGACCAAAAAAAAGCCCACTCTTTATCTTCAAACCTAGTGGTCTTCAAGACAGAAGGCTTGGATCAAGCCAAAAATGGCAGTATTTCATGACCCGAGAATGTGTTCCAAGACCACGTAGTTACTCTGTGACGGCCCCTTCCTAGTATCTTATGTTTCTGAAGGCATGCCTACATTTTGTCCTGGTTTATGCACTGCATCATTTCCCTACTGATTCTGTTACAGGGGATGGGAACTTCTGATTCAGTGATGGAAGAACTGAGCCAAGTGAGTGTAAATATGCACATAAGCAAGGCTTTAATTTGAGACAAGGCTGCTCTCTGAACAAAGGGATGTGCAAGCTTTTATTGTTTTCCTGGGGGGAAAAGGGACTGTCTGGTAATTTTCCATTGGCTGGGTTCATGGTTCCAAAAGATACTTTTTCTTTCAGAAGACTTGGCCCACTGGGCAGTCACAGTCATTTTGTCTCAGGAACTGCTGAGTTATTCTTGCAGCATCAACCTGTACTAACTTCCTGGCCTGCTGCTTCCATCTGGGCCTTAGGATAGAGCTGAAGGACTCTGGGTGCTAAAAAGGGTGAGGTAGAAGAAAGCATATTCCAGCTCCAAAGACAATCAGCATGTCACAGGCTGAGATGAGTAGACTCTGACCCAAAAGTTAAGGCAGCAAAGAAGATAGACCTGTGAATACAGAGATGCTAAGCTCTTTTGTCCCATTCCAGTCACCCATCAGACATCTGCCGGCCCAAGTGAAGAGCTAGTGTTTTCAGCAAAAGTGGCCTTAAATTGCTGAAGAGTAACTGAGGCAACCATTATCATCATAATACACAAGTCAGAGGTGTGATCTATAACAAAGGAATAGGAAACTAATAATGTATTGCCTGCTGTGTGACCCTTCCCAAATTTGTGATTTTTAAGTAGACTATGAATAAGTTCAGATAAAGGGTTTATTTTGGATTTTTCCTGCCTGGTAACAAATTTATCTCGTGCCAACATTCTGCTTTCTGTGGTTGTATCAGGGTCTAATGATGGGTTTGTAGAAAACAACACAAGGGGAGAAGAGCAATAGCCCATTCCACAAAGAGTCACAGTTGGCTGAAGTGTGGGCAGGGGGGTATTTCATTGTCCCAGTCTTTGTCCTGCTGCGGTGGCCCCTGATGTCTTAATTCTACTTCTGTATGTGGAGTATATGGTTTCCCAAGACCTGGAAGACAGTCATGCCTCCCTCATCTATTTGCACTTTCCTTGGAATTCCCTAGGTCTGCCTAAGAGGCATCAGCACTTTAGCTGAGAAGAGGTGACTAGGACATACAACAGATACACAGTTTAAGGTAGTGGCTCTCCAGATGCATAAATTCCAGTGAGGGATATTATGCACACAGTGTATTTTAACAGTAGGTAAAATGTTACCATAGAATCACAGAGGAAGGAAACTATCCATCTGTGTATGGAGACTGGCTTTAAAGAGGAAATGAATTTTTTTTTTACCCTTAAAAGAAAGGTGTGATTTTAATATACAAAACCTCTATTAATTATTATGCACTGCCATGTACATTGTTTTAATTAACCAAGTTTACCCAAGTGTCATGCATACATATCAAATTCATACCATGTTGTGAGATAAACTTTGGTTAGGATCCAGGATCGTTTTAACTTATTAGCTGTATGACGTGGGATTAATTTTTTCTGAAGCAGAAAAATTGCTATATATCAACATGATAGGGTTTGAAGGATTAATTAAGGAAATTCACATAAATCTTCTTGCATAGGACCTGGAACATAAAGGAAACATCATTTCCTCCACTTCCCTCTCTAATGCAGCTCTGCCATGTATCCTTATAGATTTTTCTCAAATGTGTCATGTAGAGAGAAAAATGTAGTGCTACCAATAAGGAAAGATAATCCCAGTGAGAGTTAGGGACAGCTTTTCTCAGCAGTCAAATAGCAGGCACTGTGTAGTATGTTCTGCATATTAGAAAGGTTTCTGAGAAGAAAAACAGCTTCTGCCTTGGTGCATAAAGGACGTACAAATTCTCCAAAAAAACCCCTACATTATAGACATTCCTTTGAAGCTTTGTTTTAATTATTCTTGACAAAAAAAGGACCCAAATAAAAAATTAAAGTGTATAGTTCTACTTACTTTTATTTTAATAATATTTGCATCTACACTTCCACCTGCAGTTGCATTGTTCTGGGTATAAACATTAAGAAAACCTTACGTATGCAAGGACGTGTGGACTGGAATGTTGAATCAATTGCTTTTTAGAATAGGAAAAAGTAAAAAAAAAACCTACACATCCATCAAAAAGATACTGAATTTTTATCTTTGTGATAATCATAAATGAGATTACCAGTGAAATAAATAAATTACAGCTACACATAAAATGAATGAATGCCACAAATAATGTAACTATATGCGGTTTTACTGGTATACATTGCAGGGCTTGTGGTTGAGACAACCAATGGGAAATAAAGAGAAAGAGAGAAATGAAATCACATTTTCCTAGTCCTTTTTCCTAAAAAGAAGCTTGTGTCTATAATAATCTGTTTATGAGTGATCTTATCTGCTATTATGATTAGAGTCACTGAATACTTTCCAGATATGGTAGCATATCCCTTTAATCCCAGGTCTGAGGAGGCTAAGATAGGAGGATTGCAGGTTTGAGGCCAGCCTTGGCAATTTAGTATTTCAGCAACCTAGGGAGACCCTATTTAAATAAATAAATAAATAAATAAATAAATAAATAAATAAGTAAATAAATAAATAAATAAATGGGCTGTGGTGTAGCTAGGAAGTAGAATGTCCCTGGTTTCAATCCCTGTTACCATAAAACAAACAAATAAATAAAGAATAACTATAAATGAATACTACTTTAGTACATTCGCTGTCCCACTCCAACTATAAAATCCTTGAACTTCTTTTATAATCTCTAGAAGTAGAAAGGTCATAGTCCAGTGCCATGCAACAAAGTTTCCTCATTAATGGTTATTGAATACTTTGGGTGAAGAAGTAAAGTAGCAGATCTCTCAATAAAGCCAGGTTTTGTTAGGAGAGAAACTGTCCTGAACGTTGTTGATTTCAAAATATTTTAACATACACTAAAAATAGTTGAAAGTAAGAATTCAACTAAGAGCTGTTTAGACATTAACTTTTTTCCTAGGGTTTATAAAATAACCTTCATTTTTTTAAAGTTAATATGTATGTTACAGATACAGAAAAACACAAGGAGCAAAGAACATCATCATTCAGTCACAAGCAGCTTAGTTGGACATGTCCTAGTCCCTGTGTGTACATACACAGCATCCTATTTCATGTGATTGAGATCATAGTGTGTATTGTGCTTTTCCACACATCATGAGGATTTACCTCTTCAAAATCCCAAAGCTACATGAGCATTTTTTGAGAATCAAAAATATACTACACCAACTCAATTTGTTAGAAAGAATTACAATCCTGCCTTTCTTGGGGATAAAAATTTTACTGAAGACAGAAATAGCAACAGACCTCTTGATAGACTTATTGGCAGTTACAATTAAAATACTGCATTCCCAGCTGGGCATGGTGATAGTGGTGCTTGCCTGAAACCACAGTACATGGGAGGATCCCAGGTTTGAGGCCAGTCTCAGCAATTTAGCGAGACTTGTAGCAACCTAGTAAGAATCTGCTTCAAATAAATAAATAAATAAATAAATATGTATATGTATATACATACATACACACATAGGGCTGGGTTAGACGTACAATGCCCCTGGGTTCAATCCCCAGTACTAGAAAACAAAAATAAACAAAAAACCTGCATTCCTTTAATGCTCAATTTAAGATGAGACATAAAGTAATAGACCACACCAAGCATAATGTTTCTAAGAGCTATCAGATTTCTACTACTAAAATATTAGCAAAAAAGCATATTCCCAGTGAATTAATGTGTTGCTATGGGACAGTACAGAAGGTACGCATACATCACTGGCTCTCATCAAAATGTAAATCTGAGCACACTTGCTCCCATCTCTCCCTATGTACTTTCTTTCGCTCCTCTACTTCCAGCCTAATGAACAAGTCCTGATACACACTGCCCAGAGGTGTAACAATTCCTTGTCCAAGATGCATGTTTCATATCCATTAGGACAACAAGATATTTACAAGTGTGCTAATTCACTAGATCTACTTTTGCCATACGCTGTCTTCTTGGGACATCTATAAAGCTTAAGTGTTAGGACATAACATGTAACTTTTGAAAATATTGTCACATTGGAAAATATCCAACTACTGCAGCATTTAGAGGCAGTTAAAAATTGTTTTACGATCTCTTTCTGTGACCATGATTTAGGTTTCAGGGTTTCCCAAAGGTTAATGACAATTTTTTGTCATTTATGTATTTTCAACTAAAACTGGCATTTTTAAACCAATCATTCAGTGCTTTTGAAGTAGCTACAACTGCTATTGTCCAAGAAAATTCTGGTTCAATTCACAAAAAAGAAAAAAGAAACAAGCAGTAGTTACTTTATTCCTAAGAAATTTCTATTATCTTTCATTGTCATTTAAACCACACAGAAATATCTGCTTGTAAAGATTTACCTAAAATATATATTTGATACATAAAACCTTAATCATTCTAGTTAAAAGTGAAGATGATTTTTATCAAATGAGAAATTATCTCATCTAATATTTTTGGGTACAAAAGCATGTATCTTGTATATCTTCTATGGTTGTACTATCCTATGCACTAGGCAGAACAAGGTTAATGCAAAGCCTTCCACTTCTGCCATCTTCTAATTGGGAAGAATCTGTAAAATATTTTGCCAGAAGCCAGTCATAAAGGGCTGCATCTGGGGCTATCAATCCATTACAATGAAAGGCTTACAAATACTGCTGAGTATATTCTCACCCATCATTATGACAGATACTAAGTGAGATAAAACCACAACCTGTCTGGAGGATTCAAAGACCATCTATCTGAAGGTGGCAGGTTTTACTCCTCTTATTATTTAACACTGTAAACTGATGAGCTACAGGGCCATGAGCTGCTTGCGTCTTTTTGAACAAACATTTTCCATTCATTTTGAGTAGGTCTGTTATTTTTCCTACATACAAGACAACCTAACATTTTTTCCCCAGTCAAATTGGTATAGAGCTTGGGAAATCTGTTACGTTATCAGGGCAGGGCTGTATTTTGAAAAACGTAAGAATTAGCCAGGAATTTAATTTGCTGCTCAATTAATCTTAACCCTTGTTTTCTTCATTAGCTATTATAGAAAGAATTTTTGTCTTAATTAATTTTCTCCTGAAGTCATTCTACCAAGGCCAAGTCATAGAATATTAAAGGTAGAAGGATTTGAGAAGTTAAGCATTTTGACGTCCTCACTGATAGGAGGGAAGGGAGCCTGGGCTGCAGACAGGCTGAGAATTTGCTCAAGGTCAGCCAGCTGATAATTGATGGAGCTCTGTGGGATCTGAGAGCAGC
This sequence comes from Glis glis, assembly GCA_004027185.1. Lineage (NCBI taxonomy): Eukaryota > Metazoa > Chordata > Mammalia > Rodentia > Gliridae > Glis > Glis glis. The sequence goes on along the minus strand of PVJS01002168.1, from coordinate 44,700 downwards.
CACCAGCTTTCAACCCACTCTTCTACCTGACAGATACACTGTGTCATTAGAGTTTTGTTCAACGACCAATTCTGTTTCCTCTTCCAGCTCCCTATCAGAACCTGCTGTGTGTCTGTGAGAATGGTAGGAATTTTGTGTGTGCAGGTACACATGCAGACACATATGTACTGGTTTTGATACCTTGCCAGGTGTGAGTGTACCTTGACCATGAAGAAATATTTAATATATTTTCTTATTTTTTAAAGCCAAAATACTATTATTTAGAAATGACATATTTAATCTTGACTGAAGGGCTTTAAATAAAGGACAATGAGTGACAGTAGTTCTCCCTGAGAAAATAGCCTAATGGGACATTTGAAAGAGTGGAAGTGATCCCACTTTGATTTATCATCATTATTAATGTCAATACAATTTTGAAGTGATAATAAACAGGAAACAAGGTAGACACGAATAAAGTAATTTGTATAATGTAAATAGTTAAGATTAGGTGAATTATTGTAATTTATTATAGAAAAAGTCTTATATACAAAATAGTGTTAAAAACAAAACAATACTTTACCATTAGGAAATGGAAATATGTTCATATCTCCATGCTGAGTATCTACTGAGTTTTTAACAATATGTTACAATATAGATAATATCTCTTTAGGATATAATAGTAGGCAAACACATTTTTTAAAAAGAAAACAAAGGCTTAAATGGGAACATTAAGTTTCTGGCTCTCAAATCAGGAAACACTGAATGATTAGAGTCCACATAACCCTTGCAGTATCAATGCACCAAACACAGACATGTTCTCGCACATGCACACACAAGCACTCAGACATGTTTTCTTTTTAATTTGAAAAGTAGTCAGTGTACATTTACACCACCTAAAAAATGGCAAATAAATACTTACTACATCCATTTAGAGAAAACTATCCAGAGCACTAAATATCATGACCATAGGCATAAAATGCTGGCTTTTATTAATTAGTCACTGTGTTTATACATGATTTTGTAGTCTACATGAATTTGCATAAGTACTGTCTTGTTCGATCATTTTAACATCCCTATGAGAGTCCTTGGACAGAAAGGAAGCTGAACATCACTAGAGTTAAGGGATTGCCCAGTTGGGAAGTGATACAAATATGTGATCTCAGATCATCTGTGTTTCATGATTTTTTTTTCCTGTAACATCAGTGTTTCTCAAAGTCCAGTCTCTGCATTGACAGCATCAACATCACCTGAACCTTGAAAAGATGCAAATTCTTGGGATCTGACCTCAAACTCAAAGGGTGGGGTACAGTACCTGAATTTTAAAAAGCTTTCTAAGTGATTTTGATATATACTCAAGTCTCAGAAGTGCTGTCTCATCAAATAATAACCCTTTACCAAACCCAGCCTATTCCTGTGGAGGGGCAGTTTGGGGATAAAATTCAATCCAGAGTACTATAATTCAATATATAGTATGTTCCAACATAGAGTAATATTTTTAATTAACATGATTTTTATTTTCCAACATTTATTTTCTGTAGCTTTGCTTACTTTAATATTCAAGACTTTCCAATATTTTGGAAACACTTATAGTTTCACCACTGTAACCATACTGTTCAAGTTGAAAATAATTCATATAGTGTGAGGGCAAAAGAAAATACTTTCATTGAAATTTTCTTGGGAAAGCGGTATATTAGTTTCTTTTTGCTATTATAACAAATTTCTCGAATTTAGTTTCTTAAAACAACAAAGATTTATTCTCTTACCATCCTGGAACTCAGTAGTCTCAGATCAAGATATCAGCAGGAGCCAGGCATGATGGCGCACACTTGTAATCCCAGTACTTGGGATGCTAAGACAGGATGATAGCAGCTTTGAGGCCAGCCTCAGCAACTTAACAAGACCCTATTTAAAAAAAAAATAGGGCCGGGGGTGTAGCTCAGAGGTAGAATATCCCTGGGTTCCATCCTCCATACCAAACAAACAAACAAACAAACAAACAAACAAAACCCATCAGGTCTATTTTCCTACCACAGGGCCTGAGGGGAGATTCCATTCTCTTGCCATTTTGGACTCCTAAAGGTGACCGGAATGTCTTTGCTTGTGGACTTTCCCTCAAATCACTCCAGCCACCTGCTCCTGTCATCATTATCTTGTATTTCCTACTACTACCTGGGATCCTCCTGCTTCCCTCTAATAAGAAGCTCTGGATAAACCAGGATAATCTCCTCATATCAGATCCTAATTTACCCACATCTCTAAAGTCCTTTTAATATGTAAGGTAACATATTCAGGTTCTGGGGCATGGGGCATGAATTTCTTTGGGAGTCGGAGGTCTTTATTCAACATGCCATACCAGAGCAGGCGTGGCTGATATTATGTATTTGACAAAGATAATTCAGAATCTACTTGAAGGTGCCATGCCAGCGGCAACAGAAACAAACCAACAAACAAAATGCAAGAGATCCAGAGACTATAAACACTTGGGTTAAAGTGTTCATTGAAATAGTTAATGGAAAATGGATTTCCATCTATGTGTTAAGCAATATGATGTGTCACCTATTGCATGGACTACAGGACAAATCAATACAGTCCATGCAATAGGTGACACATCATATTTGTCCTGTAGTCTATTTTACTGAGCTCTTAGCATTGTTGAGGGATAATCTAATTTTTTAAAATAATTTTGCAATCTCTGAACCCACCTTAGTGCCTGAATACTAATAAGCATGCAGTAACATTTGGTTGAATATCAATGTAATATAAAATGTGTTCTTTTTCATAAGTGTCCGGGAATGTTGGATAAGAGAATTTTCACATAATGACTAGCCTTTGATTTATTTGAGTGAAAGTTTTGATTTGAGTGCTTTTGTTTCTAGATTTTGTGGCTTTTTTAGAATAAGGAAGGTAGTAAAATATGTTAAAGTATTTAAGATTACATGATGTCTGTGGGATATAAGATATTAAAGCATATGGCAGAAAATAGAAGAGATAAACTTTGTAGAATTAAGAAAGAAAGAAACCAGTGGGTGTGTGTGTCAATGGAGAATGGAATTCTAAATAGGAATCTTACATATGTATTACTATCTATCTATCTATCCATCTATCTATCATCTATCATCTATATCTATTTATTTATTTTGTAGGGTGCTGGGGATTGAACCCTGGGGCATTCTAACTCTGAGCTACAAGCCCAGCCATATTTTATTTTAATTTTTTATTTGGAAACAGTGTCTTGCTAAGTTGCTGACAACCTCACTAAGTTACTGAGGCTGGCTTCAAACCTTGGATCCTTGGGAGTCTCAGCCTCCCACGTACTGGGATTACAGGCAAAAGCCGCCATGCCTGGTTTACATAGGTACTTTTAATCTATGGCGTTACACAACAGTACTGGACTATATAAAAATAGGTTGTAGGGTTTAGTTCTGAAATTTATATAATTATGAGTAAATATCAATCTAATCAAGAAGACTATCTCATTATTATTCATCATTAAAGATTTATTTGAAAGCACATTAGACATTCATAAATTTTAACTCCCTTGAATTTAATAGTAGGAATCTAAGACCTGGAGATAATATGTAGTCTGAATTACGTGTAAATGAATAAATGAAAAACAACTAATTCAGACTAATGAGGAAATCAAACTTTCCCTTGTATTAACATTTTAATGCCTTTGCTATCTTTTGTCAGATTATTTAATGACATAACGATATTTAAGGGAGCAGCTTTTATTGCCCCTTTGTAGACCATCCTTCCAATAACTATTTAGTAGTGCAGACATCATAGGAAGAAAATTGTATACCTCAGCTGCGGTCCTCCCTGTGGCTGTAATGAAGTCCCTGTAGTAATCTAATTGTATCGACTTAGCAGGAAAGTGGAATTATAATTGACAATATAAAGCCAAGCAAATTGCACTATCAGAAGAGACATGCTGACTTAAGTCCTGTTGACATGAATGTCAAAAGTACTTCTTTTTAGTTGCTGAAGTTTGTCTTCTCTAAATTATTCAACTTTCAAATGTTAAAACTATGCAGGAAAATTCAGGTTTTGAGTTACAACTTTGGATCTTATTTCTTACTGCAATCTCTATATAGTGAAGTGATTTAGAAAATGTTGATGGACTTTATCAATATCAATTTATATTAACGTCTTATAAGATTCATAAAATGTGAATCTAAGAATGAAAAATAAATGTTGAAATGCTTGCATCACAGATTCTGATTTTATTTTGTGTATCTATTTCCATATGAAAGACAATAAATCTTTTCTATATTCTGAACTGCATTTTAAAATATTTCTTGTACTTTCCAAAGCCAGTTTTTGTAGCAAACATAGAATATACATGCATGCTGGCAATAATCATAGTTATGATATAAAATGTATAATGAATAACATATTCAATAGCTTACTTAAAATAGACCTGTTCTTTTAAAGTTGGAGATTTCAGCAAAACATGTTTACTTTGTAAATATCCTTTACCATCCCCAGAGTCAACAGAGAAACATCTGAAGCTTTAGAAAAAGACCATAGAGCCGGGCGTGGTGGCACACGCTTGTAATCCCAGTACTTTGGGAGGTGGAGACCAGAGGATCCGGGTTCGCGGCCAGCCTCAGCTCTCTCTCTCTCTCTCTCTCTCTCTCTCTCTCTCTCTACTTAGTGAGGCCCTCCGCAACTTCGTGAGACCTGGTTTCAAAATAAAGTATAAAAAATAGGGCCGGGGGTGTAGCGCGGAGGTAGAACGCCCCTGGGTTCAATCCCCGCTACCGCAAAAAAAAAAAAGAAAAAGATCATAGAGCTTTAAATTTATAAATTGTGCTCTTTTCAATTACTGATAGGAATTACTTATGAAGACAGAAAATAAAAGGCATTGAATAGTGCGCCTGAGATGTATTACATGACCCTTGTCCCTCACCTCGCTTGTCACTTACTATCGCACAATTTTAAACAAGTCTCTTAGGATCTCATTTTTGTCAAAAAATATTGATGCACCATATTTGTGAAAAGTAAAATAATGTTACGTAAAACACCATGCGTGCATATTTACACAGGAATTATATATACAGTGTAAATTCAATAGTATGTATTGTGAACATATTAGGAATTGTCTCTACAAATAGAACACACAGCTCAGTAGGAGCTTAGTAGGAGCTTTTAATGGTTTTACATATGTCCATTTTTTTTCATGATACTGAGGATTGAACCCAGGGGCATTCTACCTCTAAGCTACACCCCCAACCCTATTTTATTTTTATTTTGAAACAGGTCTCCCTTGTTGAGTGTCTCACTACTTGCTGAGGCTGTCCTTAAACCTGCATACCTCCTGTCTCAGCCTCCCAAGTACTGGGATTACAGATGTGCACCACCATGCCTGGCTCATATGTTTTATTTTTATAAAATACACTTTATTTTTATTTTATTGTGACTAACATGTATTAATTGTACATGTTAATGGGGTTCAGTGTGATATTCCCACATATGCATACAGTGTGTACTGATCAAATCCAACCTCCCTTTATCTACGCTTTCCCATCCCACACCCTTCCCAACCTCTACTCATCTCTATGCTACATTTTGGTTAATGTTTTTAGCTTCTACATTTGAAAGAGAACATGTGATGTGTGTCTTTCTGTGTCTTCCTTATTTTGCTTAACATAATGTCCTCCACAGTTCTATCCATTTTTCTGAAAAATTACAGGCTTTTATTCTTCTATATGGCTGAATATTCTGTCATGTATATATACAACATTTTCTTTATCTATTCATTTATCAATGGGCATCTAGATTGATTCCATATCTTAGCTACAGTCAATGGTGCTGCAATAAACATGAGCAAGCAATTATCTCTTTGCTGTACTGATTTCATTTCCTTTGGATATATACACACAAAATTAACCTTAAAAGAACCTTTAATCCACTATTAAATTATAAAAATATACAAAATAAATTTTAGATTAGAAATAATGAAATAATAAAATTGTAATGTATAACATGACAATACATCTGAGCAAAATTATTTTTTATTTTAATATTCTTTGTAGTGCATACTACAGTGCTATGTATTTAGTTGAAAACAGAAGTAAATATTTCTTGACCAATTGAAGTGTATCCCTTATATCTTTAAGGAAACCTTCCCTAAAAATATATTTCCAAAAAAGTAGCAATTGCTCCCTCTCTTGAAATCTTTTATTATTTTTTCTTGTACTGCCATTTTGTGTTCAGGAAATCACTACTTTCTCTCCTATATTATTCTTGCTATTTATTCATATTTTTTGTCCTAGTAGACTGTAAGCAACTTAAATCTGATGATTCTGGATTTACAGTTTGCATAGCAACCAAATATTTGATGAATGAAGTAAAACTATGCAAATACGTAATTATTTTTGAGTAGTGGCACATTTTACTAAAATAACAGTCATCTATTTGGAAAGGAGGCTCTGCTCACAGCCCCCGCATGAAACAGTAAGAGAGAAGCATAGCGCACAGGTCTGCTGAGCAGTGGAATTAGCTGCAGTGATGAGTGAGGGGCCTGCAGTTAGATTTCTCTCAACTGGGTGCAAGGTGCTGTGTGCATGTAAGTCCCTATCACTCTGATCTTCATTATGATGTGTGATTACAGTGCACCAATAAAAGTATATTTAAAAAGGAAGGAAAAGTGGTTTCAAAATTCTATTCATGTGAAGTCCAGTTGAGCAAGGTGTGGAAATTCTCTTTTTGGCCTCAATTTTCACATATGTAAAATGAAGGAGAGGAATCATTTATTTCAAGTTTTATTTGTACACATCTTCCCAGTAACATAGTCTGTGCTGTGGATTTTTTCTTTATCCTTATGAATATTTACACAGTTAATTTTCGTTAGAAGAACTACCTGTGCCCCTCCAAATTAAATACAATTAATGGTATTATGTATACTCATAATATTTCTCAAAGTTGTTAGTCACACTTCTCCCTCAATTTTATAAATAAGAAATCTGAAGTTTAAGAAGATCAAGTCACTTGCTTGAGATTTTCCTGTGAAATTCTGACCAAGTCACTCTTGTCTAAAATCCAGCTTCATCTGATTCTAAAGCTGTCTTTCCTAAATCCAATGTTATATGACTTTGTCTGCAGACATTTCATTTGTATGCCATTATATTTGGTTCATATTATTATAAAATGAGTGCCAACACAATAGATTATATACTAAAATTTATATTTTGAATGTATATTATCCATACCAGTCTGTATGCAACATCCAAGAAACATCATGAAATTGGTATAGGAATGGAAGAAAGTGCATATTCTAGTAGTAGACAAAAAAGAGAAAAGGAGAATTCATCATGTCTTAAGATCTGCATATATGTTGGACAAATTTTCCATGTCATAGTCAAAGGTTATACCCAATTTAATTATTTTTCTTAAATGAGAGACTAGAACTGAAAATGGGCATTTCAGATTCCATAGTAATTCCATGTTATTGCCTTGATATAGTCTTATTAATTACATTTATTTTAACTGATGCATAACAACATAATAACATACATAATAATAACAATGACATATTATGTTTCAATACATGTATATATTGTGCAATGTTTAAATCAGGTTAAGCATATCTATCTCCTCAAACATTTAGTACTTTTTTATGATGAAAACTTATTTTTTCTAGCTTTTAGAAATATACAGTACATAATTGTTATGTATAGTCACCCTTTTTATTCCTATCTAACTGTAACTTAGAACTGTTGATCAACTTCTCTCTGTCCCTACTCCCTACCATCCCAGCCTCTGCTAACCACTATTCTTCTCTCAACTTCCATAAGGTCAACTTTTTTATATTCTACATATAAATGTGGTTATGCAGTCATTGTCTTTCTGTCCCTGGCTTATTTCCCTTAACAATTATCTCATTCTATCCAAATTGTCCCAAATGAGAGGATTTTATTTTTATTCATGGCTGAATGGTATTTCAATTTGGTATGATAACATCAACATAAAATTCTTACAAAAATCTTTAGCAAAATGGATATATACACATATATACATCCAATTATATATAATCAATTAATTCTGTTTCAAAATTCCTAATATCATCACCCAATTTTCTAAACCTCTTTGTTTAAAATTAGAGCCACTGAGAAAGATGTGATCCATGAAGTATTTTAAAATATTGACAAGAGAGCAGTGAATACCATTTTGAGTCTATTACAAGCATGTCAAAAAATAAATTTATAACATAATACAGTTTACAAACTCAAATGAAACTTCTTGCTGGATTATTTTATTATATATTTTTCTGGACAGGTAAAAAGGATAGTTTTGGTTATCATCATTTACTTGGTTTTACTGATTTATTTGCCACACTTAGGACTGGTTATCATTTAAAAATCAGTGACCTAAGACATTAACAAATTGATAAAATAAAGTTTAAGATCCATTTACTATTATATTAGGTGCATCCTTTCTATTGATGCCTGCAAAATCTATGATGCTTTGCTGTGAGACTGTCACTCTGGCTAATTAAAATGATATGTGCAGCTAAAAGGTTAATAAAAATAAAAACAAGTTGTTGGCATATTCTAAAATGCAGTGGTTCACAGTGATAATAAATAAATGGCCTGCTTCATGCAGTTATCAGAAGTGTAACTGATGTGTTGTGTTTATATGTGTCCTCTGCAACTGAATCACCAGCTGCAACTCTGTGAATATTCAATAGTATTTTTATAAAGTGTTCCGGATTTATCCACTGGTTATGGATTGTTTTCCTTTTTTTAAAACTCCAATGTAAATATAGGTAATTAAATTTTAACATATTCATCATGTGTATTTTATGATATTTTCTATTGTTTTTAAACATAATTATTATTTTTTAAAGCCATGACATTAAATAGAGATTCTTGCTATACCCCATCATTACTTAGCACTCTTGGAAATCTCATTAAGGAAATTTTATATGGCATATTAATAAAATATTTATTACTGATTGCATATATTAAAGTTTTTTGTTTTATTGTGTTTATTTTTCTATATTAATTTATAGGATAGTGGGGTTTCATTGTGGCATATTTGTACATGTATATAACGTAATTTGATCCATTAAGTTTTTAATGTTTATGACTAGTTTCAAAAATTGCTCTCAGTTGCAAAATAAATGAGTAATAAAAATTAAAGGTTAGGGCTGGAGTTGTAGCTTAGTGGGAGAGTACTTGCCTATCATGTGTGAGGCCTTGAGTTTGATCCCCACACTGAGAAAAGAATTAAATTTATTTTGCTTTATTCACTTAAGAACTAGACATAAATATTTTTAAGCAATTTGATATTATAAACTATTTTAATATTTTTCTACATGATATAATAATTATCTTCCATAATTTTCATTTTAAGTTAGTTATTTCCACCACCAAACAACTTTATTCAGCTGTCAAAATTTTCTTTTATAATTGTCTCCTACCTTAATAAAACATAATAGAATTGGCTAAGAAAAATTTTTAAAAAACTTATTTAGAAGTAATATTGCATATAATGCTTAAATTATAGATATTTAATAAAGGAAATTAAAATGATACACAATACTTTTCTAATGCAACTGTAGTCATCCCTTTACATATGCCATTTTGGTCACAATAATTTAGGCTTTCTGAGGCACCTCATTAAATAACTGCTTTGCATCATTTTGCATTGTTTGTTGAGCCAACTGAAACAAAAGCAACTATGTGGTCACCTTCAACTGTTTCGTGATTAACTGAAAGTGATTTAAATTCTCTTCTTAGGATGCTCATGTTTGCAGGATTGACAGTCTCATGAACACTTTGTTTTCATTGAATCATCTTATCTATTTTCTGGCAATAAACATTTAATTCATCTTTGCGTATCAAATATATCAAGAACATATATATGCATTTCTTTGTTAACATTTGAATTAATTTTGTAACATTAATTTCAATGGCAATTGTATTTTCAATTTCAGGGAATATACTTGATATATTTTTCAGAGTGAGAGTAAGACTTTAAATGGTACTAAAATATTTCAATAGTTTTTTTTTTCTTTGCTGTACCGGGGATTGAACGCAGGGGTGTTCTACCTCTGCGCTACACCCCCGGCCCTATTTTTTTATGCTTTATTTTTGAAACCGGGTCTCACGAAGTTGCGGAGGGCCTCACTAGGTAGAGAGAGAGAGAGAGAGAAAAAAAGAGAGAGAGAGAGAGAGAGAGAGAGAGATCGCGCGCGCATGCGTGCTGAGGTTGGCCGTGAACCTGGATCCTCCGGTCTCTGCCTCCCAAAGTACTGGGATTACAAGCTTGCGCCACCACACCTGGCTTAGTTTTTTTTTTGCCTTGGTTCCTTTTCAACTTCCTCAACAATTATGAATATTGCAACTTTTGAGGAAAACAATCTGCCTAATATGGGAATCATAACATATTATAATCATCTAGTAGCTTTATAATAAAAACAGAAAAAATCAGAGTCAGGAGCTCACTACTGTACATTTTAATAATTATAAAAGTGAAGAAATAAATATTATGAGGTTTTATTCATTCAAAAGTTTTGTTGACTATTCAAGAGCTGCAGCCAATAATTCAGGTGAATAGGACATATATAAACATAAATACTGAAGTTTTATAGTTGAGTAGGGAAAATAACTATAAAAACATATGAATGGTTTTTTGAAACGTATATTAAATGCTAAAGTTAAATTTTATTTATAGTTTCCTTGTTACTTTCATAATTAAAAGCTAATGTTTTAGTAAAGATCATCTAAATTCAGGATCCACTTAAGTAGTGACTGTTTCAGAATACTATCACATTCATTCTGTGACTTTTAAGCATCCTTATCTTATAATTTGAGTGAGTTAGAATTGTCTCTTTATTTCTGGTAATCCAATGTGACAAAGGATATAATAGTAATTATCTTACAGATTATTATGAACATACAATGAATATTATATGTAAAATTACTTAACCCAATGCTTATCACAGAATATTTATTTGATAACTATTTTTACCTGGCTCTCTTCTTTTATGAAATTCTACTATATTCTAAGCATTATTTTAGATGCTGTGAAAAAAATAAATTTAGTTTGATTATGTCTCTAAAGAACCCACAACTCTTTTATTTCCACTTTTAATACCTTTCCTGAAAATTAAGTTACTTCATCATCTAACCTTCCGTAATTACCTTGTCTCCATGTGTCCAATTCCTCACCTATCTCCTGTGCCTTTCCTTATATTAATGTTCACAACACATTAATTTATTTGGCCACTAGCTCCAATACCTCTAATGTTCTCTTATATACACATAGGATTTATTTTTATTGTAAAATTCTAAAATGTTAACTGATTAGTCCTCTAAGATCTAACTCAAATCCACACCATAAAAATAAATTTATACTAACTCCCAACGCCCTTACCACCCAGCAGTCACTCTCATATCCAGCGTCTGTGACTTCCTCATGTGCTGTGTATCTTCTGCCCCTTGTGAATCCTGTCCTCTCCTGATCTGTACAAATTCTACCTGTCAGCGTGTATTTCTATCCCATCTCTCTCTACAAGTCTAAAATCCTGTAATCATTACCACTCCTGCAATTTAAAATGTGTGTAGCAATCATTGCATGCCTAAATCTAGAACGTACGTTAACATTTAAACATTTAAATATGGTGTGAACTCACTAAGAACAAGGACAGAACCTTATATCATTACATCCTTAACAGACTTATGCTCAGAAAAAACAAACAAATAAACAAAAACAATGTTAAATATAATACCCTGTTTCATTACAGAGCTAATTAGGGAAGCCTTACATAATTAAATACCTAGAAATGGGAAAATAAAATTTTTAAAAGAGAAGAAAAAAACGCTAATTAAATAAGACCTAATTATTTCAAAAGAATGCTTAACAATTTGGAGATAAGAGTTGAATATATATAGCTGATAGGCCTGCTTATTGATGAACAGTATACATTTTTCTTCCTCCAAAAGTACTAAAAGTAAATTAAACAAAAAACTTTTTACTACTTTTTGAACCTTAAAGATTGTAATGAGCTTTATTTGAATTACAGTTTCCCCAAAAGATAGGATAACACATTATTGTATATACATATATGTTAGTACATATCTATAGATGCACTTTACTTATAATTATGTATATGAAGATCAGATTAATTAAAGAGTTCTTTGCAGGAACTTTGCCTCTGTTTTGCTTTTTGTTTATAAATTTCATCTGATGTGTTTCCTTTAACATAATTTGCTCAACTCCTTTCAGAATACTCTGATGTAAGGGACAGGTGTCTTGGAGTCTTGTAAGAAGTGCTTTGCCTTTTGTCTTTAATGACAAATAATAACTCTTCGTGAAACTATCTGGACTCTGAAACAACATTATGTGAAAGTTGAATGATTCTGTTTTGTCTCTGGACATAGTGTAGCTTTCTTTACACCATTTCCAGGAGTCTATTGCCTCATACCATAGCTTTTGGAAGTGTATAATATATTTAAACTCTAATATAATAAGTCAATAATGCACACTGAACACTACAAATAAAATAATGAGTGATAAGTGTATGAGAAAATGTACTGACTAGCCTTGGAATTCTGCTATTTTAGAGGAAAGTATCTCATAGGGTTTCTGTGTCTCAGAGTGGTACAGTCCATATGGCATTTCCATTGAAATGACAGTATTAATGTTCAATTTACTTCCCCTTTGGAAAAGAGAAAGGATCATCAGTATGGGCACATTGTGTTTGAATGAGTCAGCCTCCTAGACCCTAATCCACCATGGCACTCCTTCCCTTGGAGCCTGGGAGAAGCCCTCTCCATCTATCTCTCCAGGCAGCTACTATAAATTGATCAGAAGAGACACATGCAATGTATCCCATTTACCATCCCTAAACAGCTCCTACAGCTATTTAAAGCAGTTTTTCATGTAAATTAAGGAACCATAAAAAGATGACTGTTTACCCAGGCACTTTTTCCAGAAAGTTTAAAACTCATTTTATTTTAATCCATGTAACTCTGATTTCTTTTTTCGTACGTTAATTGGTGCATTGTTATTATACATCATAATGAGGTTCAGAGTAATAGAAACATACATGCACTCAGCACTTGGTGTGTTTCTAAGAAATCAGGTTTTACTGCTCAGTTTTTCTCTGTGTAAGTACAGTTTTATTTATATTATCATTTATTTGTTCATTTGTTTATTTGTTCATATTCTAGTTATTTCTCTTACCATTTTCCTTCAGATAATAACCATAGGAATGATAATAATATTCTGAGTAGGCTTAAAATCTTCAGTTTCTATTTTAACTATTAGTGTTTTTAAAGGTTTCTATTATTAGAATGGCTCCACTTAAAGTGTTATGATTTTTTTAGCTTTCAAAATGAAAGTTAAAATGAATCTTGTTACTGTAAGTGAAAAATAGTAGTAGAAATTAACAATATTATAATGTATTCAAATTTAAAATTATTTTCATGTATAAGATTTTTATTTAAAAAAACAATTGTCCTGAGTATTCTTTCCTTCATGTTTATGCATTTCACTATGTGGCTGCTCTTGCCTTTCCCTTCTGCAGATTAACTGAGTCTTCCATACTTGTGATATTTTATTAGGTTGCTTTTTCTCCAAGATCTTTCTTCACACTTACTGTGTGTTTGGTAGCAGTAAAACAGGCTGTGCATGAATAAACCTTCAACCAAACAGACCTGTGGTGCTTCAGAACTACTTATGGTTTACTACTCTTTAAATCATTTCAGCAGACAACCAGAGTATTCAGTAGAACAAAAATACTAATATTAAGTCATAGCACTCTCTAGCACATAAAATATCTTCTTGGACTCAGGGCAATTTATAAGGAATTTTCAGTCTGTTATTCCACAGGCAGAACCACACCTGACCTAGATATACACAAGAAATCCAAGAAAAAAGTATTATGGTACATATGAACATGAGATCCATATATTTATTACTGTCTAAGTCTCAACTACTCGTCTTGGCCTAGAATCCTCATTAAAAACACTGGGACGAGCCAGGTGTGGTGCAGGTGGTGGAGCATATCTGTATTCCCAGTACTTGGGTTACAGACAGGAGGATTGCAGGTTTGAGGACATCATGCAGTAATTTAGTGAAACCCTGTTTCAGAATAAAAAAATAAAATAAAATAGGGTTGGGGATATAGGTTGGAGATAGAATGCTCCTGGGTTCAATCCCCTGTACCACACACACACACACACACACACACATACACACACAAAGTGGGATAACTTAAAAAAATTGAAGATTTCGTAAGTAGAAGTAGCAAATAAGTAATTGCCAGAAATCCATTGTTTCTCAAACCTGTCATATTTTATACGACGTCCCAAAAGTTTCTTTAACTTTAATAATGTAAAGAAGTAGAGAATTATTTCAGTATCTGCCAAATTCAAGGGATGAATACTACTTTAATTGATTCAGAAAACAATGTATGAGATAGACCTTTATAAAAGGAGTAAGAGTGTAGAATGTGGGTTATTGGTTCAGTATGAACTTGAAAAGGAAGAATGAGAACAAGCATTCCTATACATGCATATGACAGTCAGTTTGTATTTTTAAATAAACATATTTAAACACATTTGTCCCTTTGTATCATGATAGGGTCATTCATTTAGTAAATTATTCCATATTCAAAATGACTTGGGTAACATTGGTTGTTGACATTTTAGCTAATAGAGTATAAATAAAAAATGATGAACTGGTCCAAGTTTTAAATACTTTCCTCACTCTTTCTGTAGGTGGAAAGGAATCCAAATTAATTATTTAAACCTTTACTGTGAGCTTGCTATGTGTAAATAATGATCTTGCTAGAAGGGATAAAGGCAAAGATCATTTAATTGGGTATATTAAATCTAGATAACTTTTTCAAAACATGAAAAATGTATTTTTCCTAGATTCTAAAATAAATAGGGTAAAAAAGTGACCTATGCAAAAAATTGATAGATATTAATAATGAGAATTAATTATATATTGATTAATCACAAATCAGATACTGTTTACTAATTCAGTTTTACATATCCCATTTATATCCAGAGATATCAAAGTCTAAATAACTAGGCTAGGCCCTTATAAACCACAAGATTTTTCTTCCTGGGCTCATGAATCCAAATTTTATTCACCTTTATTCATGAATTATTTTAAAGACCACACACCTCCTTATTCATTATTGAGTTTTCTAAAATTAACCTCAGAGTGTCTCCTAGAATTCATTAACCATTACAGGACTCATACCTATTCATCTTAACTCTAGAGTCTAGTCAGTTTTTTCTAAGTCTCTCCAATTACTTTTGAGTGGAGCAATAATATATATAATCTCTGTTGTGATGGAATTGTGGAAGACAACTATGACATGTTTTCTAGTCAGACAGCCAGAGAAAATGTAAGACTACATTGTAGTCAAGACTCCAACCCAAGGAACAGATGGGATAACTGGCAAAGGAGAAAAGCAGGGGAGAAATCATTTCCATGCAGCCCAGTCTTTGGGGAACTGGTGGACACCAGAATAACCCATCCTTCCCAGGCATGGCCAATAAGGCTGGGCATGGACTGGGAAGAAGGTGCCAGAAAGCCATGGCTTGGTGGGACTTGACACCTGTTTGAGCCAACTGATGGCCGTATATAAGTTTTATTGATCATCAGTCCTTTGCCATTTCTATTACTAAAATCCACATGTATATTTCCAAAATGTATATCATTCTCTCTTTTGACACTCTCATTCAAAAAAATTTTGTTTCAGTACTGGGGATTGAACCCAAGGGCATTCTACCTCTGAGCTATACCCCAGCCCTATTTTTATTCTTTATTTTGAAACAGTGTCTCACTAGGTTGCGGAGGGCTTCACTAAGTAGCTGAGGCTGGCCATGAACCTGCAATCCTCCTGTCTCAGCTTCCCAAGTACTGGGATTACAAGCATGCGCCACCATGCACGGCTCTCATTCAAATTTAATAAAACAAATATAAGTTTTCATCAGTGTTCTGCAAGGAAGGTGACAGTGTGCCATATTTTCTTGATCCTCTTATGCACTGTACAGTTTATTTAACTGGAGTACATATGAAAGTCAACCTGTCGAAACCACAAATGGAACATTAAGATGTATTAGACTCTTAATTTCACTTCCTTATTTATTCAATAAGTAGTCATTGAATATTTACATGGTTCAGGCACTGTTCAGCCTTGAAAGAGATAAGTGAATAAACTATGATAAATCAGTAAAACATGGCTTCATTACAAAGAACACAGAATTTTACTGGATTCATGAAATTCACATAAAACCATGTATACATTACTTTATTATAAGCAGATTGGAAAGGTGAATGTTGAATATTTATTATCAAGAATAGTATGTTTCCTTTATTTCTTTCTTGTCTTATATGGATAAAATAATTCATTATGGAATTAATCTGATAATGTTGAAGTAAGATCAGGCACAAATGATATTTGTATTTTACAAATGATATTTGTATGATATTTATATTTTACAGAACAAAATAATATTAAGTTGTTTGTAGCACATTTGCCTATCATGTGCACCAACTAAGTCTATATAGCACAATGGCTTATTTAACAAGTGAATATTTCTCAAATGCACTTGACATGGTTTGTAGATTTTTATATTAATTTAGCAATCCAGTCCTCAATTGTTACCTCTTTGGCAGTTGGAAAATCTTAGACATGAAATAAATGTACAGTTCAAATTTTAAACTTTATTTTTCTTTAGTTAAAATATTTTAATAAGGTAAATATAAATTATGTAAATCCTTGTTACTTAGTTTCATAGAGTGCCTTTTTGGTGATACCCCTTTAAGTAAGTGTCCTCCTGGATAATAAAGAGAGCATGGATGATCAATCATCTTTCACATCCATCCTTCAGGCCTTCTTAAAATGAAAGGATTGCATGCTCTCTTATTTGTATTACCAAACTCAAAAGTAGAGAAGGAAGAGTGCGGTTGAGCAGCCCCCACACTCTTAGTGTGTGCATCTGCTCATGTTTAAAGCACAATGCTTCTTCCACTGATACTGGGTTCTATCCAAGGAAGTTTCACTGATCTGTGTCCTGTTGCTCTCTAATCTATTAAATTAAAAAGACTGCAGAGAGCAGGTCCATGAAAGAATGTCTATGGCTTTAAGCAAGTGTCCCAGGTTACTGTTTCCAGTAGATTGCCTGCTGGAATCGATGCATCAGAGATACAAAATCAGTTGTTAGAGGAATTTAATTCGAGTTAATTTTTGCCATTTTTAAATGTAGGTGAATAAAGAGTTTCATCCCACATTAACTTAGCCAACATATCCATTACTCATACCCTTGGTACACATGCCTTCAATGCAGGACATGAACCCTTTGTTATTCACAACCGGAGTCCTCCTACTTCTTGGCCTGATTCCAAATTGTGATTCTCTTTTCCTTTTATTTTATTTTATTTTTTGCGGTACCAGGGATGGAATGCAGGGGCGTTCTACCTCCGCACTACGCCCCCGGCCCTATTTTTTTTTATACTTTATTTTGAAACCGGGTCTCATGAGGTTGCAGAGGGCCTCACTAAGGAGAGAGGGAGAGAGAGAGAGAGAGAGAGAGAGAGAGAGAGAGAGCTGAGGCTGGCCGAGAACCCGGATCCTCTGGTCTCCGCCTCCCAAAGTACTGGGATTACAATCGTGCGCCCTCTTTTCCTTTTAGAAGGCTGAGTTCAAGTTATATTTTCTTCATGGAGCATTGATAAACAATACTAATCTCTCATCATTTTCTCTCACTCTGCCTTCACTTTCCACAGTATTTATTGCTTTTGCCATTCAACATTATATATTTTGTAATCTCTGCATGTTACTATGTGCAAATCTAATTCAATTCATTTTAATTGTAATACATGGTTTCATGACTTTTTATGGTTTTCTGTTTATGGACATTTATATTTTTCCTGATGGTTTGCTTTTTTTGATGTTTTCATGCTTATGTTTTCTTTTTTTTATTGGTGCATTGTAGTCGCCCATCATAATGTAGTTCAGAGTAATAGGGTCACACATGCACACAGCACATGGTTACCTTTAGAAACATTGCTGAACATGTTTTCTTTTTTCTATATGTTGAGATTTCTATAAGGTATATAGTAAAATTCTGGGATACAGGATATGCATAATTTCAGCCTATCAAATGTTTTCATAATTTCAACCTAAAGTGGTGGTATGAATTTATATTCTCATTAGCAATTTTTTAAAATTCTGATGCTACCTTATTTTTACTACATTTAATATTTACAATTATCTAAAATTAACTATTCATATGAGTTTCTTCCTGGAATCTTAATTATAATCCAGTGGTCTGTTTATCCCTGAATTAGCAACACCTGATATAATACAGATTTCCAACAAATCTTGATATCTGGTAAGGTAAATATTGATCTTATTCTTTGAAAATAGTTTGTTTTCTGCTCTTCACCCATGAATATGAATTTGTTTCCATTTTGAAGCAGAAAATTAATTTACTTTAATTCAAAGTTAGAGAAATGATTCAGTAGGGTAATAATGGTATAACTATATTCTGAGAAAACAAAATATTTTTCTGCAAATATACTCACAAATCATCTACTTACTTGCAAACCATTTTTATTTTAAAAATTTCTTCTGTTTTCATTTCTTCTCATATTTTGTATGTTCATTCACAAGAATTTATTTTCATATTTTTCTGTTGCTCAAGTTTCTTCAAATTCACTTCATGCATTTTGCATTCCTGTTTTCTTGCTTTTTCTTTGCCCAAAATACCATCCTATTGGCTTAGCCTTCATTTATTAGAATCTTAAAAGTTATATGAGGCCTGTATGAAATGCTTCCTCAAAACCACCTGATTACCTACCCAGAGAGTGATTCTTCTCCCCTTCAGAACCCTAGAGCATGTATCATTCACGGAGAGTTCATCTAAAGTGCTTGGACGGCTGTTACAGGACCCATAGCTCCCTGGAGTTTTCATAACTAAGCATCTCCTAGTCCTTCCTATGTTGAATGCATGTATCCTCGGTGCAAATATTCCTACTAGTATCCAGTGCCTGACTTTCTTCTACAGTTAAGAAAACTCACCTCAGGGTTAACCCACTTAATTTTTAGACAGTATAGTCAGAAAACCCTCCCATTTCTTATCTACAGTGTTCCCTAAATATTAATAAGTTCCTATAGGCATCATGATATGCCCCATTTTCATAAATCACTTGTGCTTTTGTTGAATATTTTTCTTTAAATTAGCTCACTACCTGTATGTAAATAAATGTATTTTAAAGGAAATTTTAGATCAATGCAGTTAATTGGAAAACAGTCTCACCTGCCATAACAGGAAACATAAATAAAATGAAAATAAAGCAAAGTTATTACATTCCAACTAGGAAGATACTGTTTGGCTGGAAATTTCTTTAATAATTTTGTGTATGTGCATGTGGAGTGGAGAGGGGGGAGAAATTAGTAATGTGCTTACTAGCAAGAAAAAGACTTTCTAAGTGAAATGCTAAGAAAGCTTGGAAACAATATGTAAAGGGGAACAGATATCTCTTTATGTGAATCAAAGCTGTTTTAAGTCATGCTTTTTGGCTATCTGGAATGATTACACTGTCACAGTAGGACAAACCTCATATCTGTAGAACCACAAACTACATCTATTTGCATATTTGTCTATGGATACTAGATCTATAACTCCTGAGAATTAGAGGTAATAGAGTATATGCAGTTGTATTTAAAATGTTTTGCATGTAGTAGGTATTTGGCAAAGAGTTGTGGGGAAGTAGTATGGACTAGTTAAGAAATGAAAACATAAACAATAAATCCCACATCAATCTACAGAATTGAATCCAAAACCCAGTTTTTTATTCATTTTGTTTTATTCATTTGTGGGACACTTTCAGTGTCTTAACTTTTTTGAGATTTAGACTTAATTAATTAAGAGGGTTTGTGAGTGCTTTTATTGAATAATATTGATGGATAAAGGAAATAATCTAGGCAAAGTACTCAGTGCTTGGGAATGGGCTGCCAGGGTCTGGCGAAGAAAGTGAGTTCAGGAATCAAAAGTTTCCTTCTGCATCTCCTGCTGCCCTTCCTAGCTCTGCCTTTAGTAGTTCTTTTGAGAGATTCCTTGACCTCTTTAGGTCTATTTTTTTTTCTTCTTATCTTATAAAACAAGATAGTAATAATAGTCGTCCTCTGGGTGGGTGAGGATTAGATGAGTTAACACTTGTGAGGCATTAACATCTGGCGCATGATAATCTCATATGGTCATTTGGCATTAATATTATTAGCCTTGTTAAGTTTTCCCTTCCCCTTGAATGAAGGACCATTCAGGGTTAAAATGTACAGTACTTTTTGAAAAGGATTCCTTTTCAATTTGTTATAGAAAATTATTTGGGTGGGTATAAGTAAAGGTAATTCATTGTGCTTCATATTCAGATTAAATAGGAATATATAGCTTTTTAATTTAGGATTATCAAAACAAGTTTGGCATTAACATATCTGTTGGGGAACAGTAAAGTACTATGAAAATGCGAAATGCAGTAGATGGTACCAGAACATGCATTTATGCAATTCCACCTTAATACTGCATGACAGAAATAATCTAGTGAGTAAGTGCTTTTTAATTAAATAAATCCATAAGATCATTCTAATAAATTTTAATATGTGAATTTTCATAATTTCAAATTTGTATTTTAAGTGTTTTAAACAATGAAATTATTTATTATAATTTCTTTTCCTATTTATTCTAATCTGCTTTTTCTAAAATACTGTGTACAATAAGTAAATGAAATTAAATGACTAAACATCAAAGCTCACATTGGCAATTTATATTTTCAGTTATTCTCAGAAAAGCAATTGACATGGTTTTAAACAATTTTGTTTTATATGCATGAATCTAATCAAACTCTCTCAATATTTGTGCTGTTCCTTGATTGAAGATAGGTATTTTTAAATGCAATGCATAATGGTCACCAAGTTATTACATGATCGAGGACTTTGCAATCATTAGATAGAAACCAGAATTAAGTATTATGGCCCAGGATATAGACCTCTAGGACTCTGGGGAAAATGCACTTTTACAAATGCCTAATTTTATAAAATGCAACCAGAAAGTGCCTTATACATGTATAGAGTCTAGAATTAAGTCCTTTATGTAAATCTTTGAAGAAAGTGATTTGGTCCGCACCACACCCAGAGTGGCCACAGAGATGACCAATTGGAAATGACACAGTCAGTCAACTTCCTGTCCCAGTTCACCAGTGTTCATAGAAACAGTGGTTTCTTAGTTTGATTACAGCAAAATTAATACAACAACTGATCTTTCAGACCACACATGCTTTTGTTTTGTTTTGTTTTGTGGTACTTGGGATTGAACCCAGGGGCATTCTACCTCTGAGCTACTCCCCCAGCCCTATTTTTTTATTCTTTATTTAGAAACAGGGTCTCACTAAGTTGCAGAGGGCCTCACTAAGTAGCTGAGGCTGGCCGCGAACCCGAATCCTCCAGTCTCAGCCTCCAGAGTACTGGGATTACAAGCGTGTGCCACCACGCCTGGCTCCCACACATGCTTTTATGTAATGGTCAATTTCACTGAGGGACAACTATTTATATTAGTTTATTTTCTTTAGTATCTGTACAATTATCTTGTTTTACATAGGCATCTTTTTCTTTTTTTTTTTTTTTGGTGGTACTGGGAATTGAACCCAAGGTTGTTCTATCTCCAAGCTATATCCCCAGCCCTATTTTATTCTTTATTTTGAAACAGGGTCTCACTAGGTTGTAAAGGGCCTCACAAGTTGCTGAGGCTGACTGGGAACCTGCAATACTCCTGTCTCACCCTCCCAAATACTGGGATTACAAGTGTGTGCCACCATACCTGGCTGGAATCAAGTTTTTAATCATTTCTTATCACTTCCACTCATTTTCAATATATTATCCAATTGAATATTCATTTTAAGACGTTTAAATACTTTTATTGGCGCAATGTAATTATACATCATATTGAGATTCAAAGTGATACAAATATACATGCACACACAACACTTGGGGTATTTCCCTCTGTATACCCGCCCCTTTTCCTTTACTTCCCTCTGCATACATGTTAGTGAGATTGGTAGTGAAGCCTTTTATGAACATAACCTTATTTGAACTGCTCCCTTCCTCAATTCTTGTTTTTACCCTTCCCACTTCCCTCCCCTAATCCTCTTTACTATTTTGAATATTCTTTTTAATTGAGTGTTAATAAATCAAAATAAAGCAATGTTTGCTTTAAAATAAAAGCTCATGGATATAGATAAGCAACATATATTGGTTGGCAGTGGGTTCTGTAAGATAAACTCTTAGAATACTCAAGTTACATATTTTTATTTGTTAATAATATATTGGATGTTTGGTTATATTTCCAAATTCTGTAGGCATACACTCTTTAGCACCTTATTCTCTGATATAAATGTTTAAAAATGTCATAGATAAACTTCTAATTTCCTTCAGAAATTCTGAATAATATGTGATATTTTCATAGAAAATATGCTCACTGACATGATTGAATGGTGAAGAAAAAGCTCTGCAAATCAATACTTATGTTGTAGATAAGTTATTATACATTACCTCACTGAATCTTTACATACATTTTGGTGAATTCTTTCTTAGGTGTGGAAACAACTCAGAAGTAACAAATAAGAATGCTTATGTTGACATAAATAGAACCTGCTACAAAGAGGGTTGAAATTTAAGACTTCATAAATCCCATCTCTGACCTTCCTCTCTTGTATTCTTATTGGAGGAGGAACACCTCTGATTTGAAGGAGAAATGACAAATTCTTTCAATCAGATCTTGTTTAATACTTGCTGAATACATCATAACATCATTGGATAAAGAGAGGCTGCAAAATATTTGCTTATTCAATAGTGTTTTGGAGCACCTACTTATTCTACTTGAGGGAATTGTAGCAAGCAGTAAGTGATCCAAAGTCCTTGTCCTCAAATGGCTTCTAACAGATGTGACAGAAAATAAACAAATATTTAATTTAATGTTAGGGAGAGATAAATACTATGAAGGAAAAAATGGGTCTGGGTGAGGGAAATAAGAAATTACATAGAGGAGTGCTTCCATGAGGTGGTTATGGAAGGCCTATCTAAATAAAAAAGATACCGAGTGAAGAACAAGCTTTCAATGTCCTGTGATATCCTGCCTGTTCTTACTTTTCTGATCTCCCTTTGACATTAGGTCTCTCTGTTGTAGCCACACCTGCCTCCCCACTGCATCCAGAACATGAAGGTCGATGCCCAGCTCCTCCCTCATGCCCTCCTGGATTTTACTCAAAGCCAGCATCTCAAGGGATCCTTAACAGGCTACCCCATCTAAATCCCAGTTCACACTTTTATTATCCTCCTTCCTTTGCATGAATTAGCTCCTGATCACCATCTCAATTATCATATATTATATTTATTTTTCTTGTCCATTGTATCCACCAAGGTAACAAGTATTTTTTTTTTTTTTGGTTGTCTTCTCTGTTCTATCCCTATGTTCCAGAAAAGGGCCTTGTTAGAAATTGTTAAACTAAATTTCCTCTAAGATATGAGTAACATGATAATATTTGTGATTTGAGAATGTTTCTTGAAGCTAAGCAGAAGAAACAATGCAGCAGTAGTTGGAAAACTAAAATTATCTTGCTATGACATGATAAATTCTGAAACAGAGTGATGAGGCCTCATAAGAATAGATATTTGTGAAAAGAATGAGAAATAAAGAATGATGGGGTTATCCCCAAAATAGGATATACAATCTAAGCAGAAACAGAATTATTACATTTTTCCCTAAAATGACTTTAAACACTGGGCCATTCTCAACAGAATCAGTGACAGCATGATGATTACATAGTTCAATTTTATACATTTTATTAATGTGATTCAGTAGGTTCCTAATTTAGAATGCTACAAAATCAGAATTTGGGCTTACATTTGAAGTTAGAATCATAGGTATGCTTCAAAGGTCATTACCTAAAACATCGGCCTCTACCAGCCTTGCAATATCATCTCCCCTAATTACATGAAACAGCTACAGCTTTTCCAATCCACAGAAAAAAATGATATGATTATGATTATGTAATATTATTTTGAGTCAAATAAAATTCCATTCCCTTTGACTATGCTTCCAATTTCCTGCATTATATTCTTTCCACACATATCCATCCATCAAGTCAACAAATATTTATTGAATTATTTAATGAAGCCTATGGATGCAACAGTAATAGACTAAATGAAACTGTAATGACACCAAAGTGCCCTCTCTTATAAGTTGAAATGAAAATCAAATTTAATTTCAGCTGAATTTTACCATAAAACCACCAGGAAATGTCCAACAAGGAGTAGGCAATCCATAAGAGTGGGCTTTCATCTCTATGGGTTATTACAGTATGCCCAGCTCTGTGGTTGGTATTAAGGTGATTATAAAAGAATTATAACTGAAGGAGTTTATAATCTTCTTGTGAGCTAAGACAGCAAACAATCATAAAGCAACAGAAAAGAATATAGTCTATACCTCCTCCAAAAGGCACCTCAGCTGACAAGAAAAGCCACATAAACGTTTTCTATAGTTTCTGAACAGCTACACTAAAAGAAGGCTTATTGTGGCTTGTAAGACAAAAGGAGCCAGTGGCTTCAGTCCTTCCTCCTCTCCTTCCACCTTGGATGTGAAGGCAGATTATATTCATGATACAGATGTGTCTGCCTAGAGTGAATGTAAGGAGTGATGGGCAAAGCATTCACCTCTCTCCAAGGCCATCTTCACCCGTATGGTCCCTATGATGATCCAACAGTGGGAGAATCTGAGAATCAGATCTGCCCTCCGCAGGACATCTATCCAGTATTGTTGGAGGAGGGATCCACCCGCACTGGGCCCACCTCATGAAGACTATTCAGGCATTTTCCTCCCTCCTTCATGCCATCAAATGCTGAACTAGTTCCCATTTCCTCTCTGCATCTAACTTTTTACATCAAAATTGAGACATTTTCATTTTTTTCTTTTATAATCTAAACAATTCAGTAGAGTTAAAGTGTAATTATTGGCCAACTGTTTTTTCATTATCTAGACTGTCAACACTTATTCATGCTATGAATAAAAATTTGCTTGGGCTAGATTTTGCTGATCTTTAAGTAGCCATCTCTGCTTAATTCACTTAAAGTAGAACATGTTAAATTCAAACATATTATCAGTCTCCTATCTAAAAGTGAGATCATTCAAAATAGAAAAATTTCCCATGAGATCATCCCATATTAGAAAATTTCACAACAAACCACTTGATGACACTTTAGCAATTTAAGTTAATTTTGTAAAATGTAACTGAAGTTGTCAAAGTGGAAAAAATGAGTTTCAATACAGTATTTTGAAATTCCTGTGCACGATTTTTTTTTACAAGCAGTGGCATTTTCCAATTTATCACCAGGATTATGGAAGCCATGCTCTCTCGTCCTTGGTCTCATTAATTTTTGTGCTTGGCATTAGAATAAAGCCAATATCCCTTCCTCTTCCTCAGATTCTCTTTCTCCCGTTACTCTTCAAACATGTTTTCCTGTTGATCCTTAGTGTTGTAAATAGTGTGGGCTTTCTGCTTGCAAGGTTAAGCTCTCCTGCTGGGTTTCTGGCAAATTTGTTTTTCCTTAAAGATTTTTCCTTTCCCCTGCTGTGTGTGTACAGCGGAGCTTGCCCAAGGGTGGCTCCTGCTTGATCTCTGAGTGTAAATGGTGTCCAAGACTGTCTTTGTTGTTTTATCTGTTGGTGTTGATAACCCTGTAGGCAAAAGACTTCTGGGCCTCCTTCAAATTTGCTTTAATGGCTAAGTTTGTCTATTCCTATCACATGAAGAGATCTGAGAATTGAGCTACTTCCACCTTAGGAGTCTAAATCCAAGTTCGTATCTAAATAAACATCAAAACTGTGATTGAAGTTTTATCTAATTAAATACTGAAGAAGTATTTCCCATATAAATATGCTTAATTTTAGGATACATGAGGTATGTAAAGTAAGCTATGAGTGACTACCAGGTCACTGAAAATTCCCTTTTTAAATATCCATATTTTAATAAAAGTTGTATTCATCTAGGACTGTGTGTCCCTTTCATGCCTATTCAGGCTTCTCTTTTCTGTCAGGCTTGACTAGAATTCTTTTCCATTTCCTATCTCAAGAGGCAGCCCATTTGACTCCAATATCTTTCATCATTCTTGAAATTCTGTTGCTAGGCTGCTTTTTTTCATGCTATAAAACCTGACTACAGTATTTCCCATAAAAAGCCAGAAAAAAATCCATTACAAATGGGCATTTTTCTTAAATGGCAAATTTTGACTTCCATTATGTTGAAATGTGCCTTGGTGAATTAAGTATTATAGATAGGGAGAAGTTTAAATTGCCCTAGTAAGTCAACATTACTGTATTGTTTTCAATCTCTCTCAACATTAGTAGCTGTTTAGAGACTCATTTTCTTGGAGCAGACACAAAATGCCTTTCTGATGTGTAAAGTTCACACCATATTATTTTGACACTTCAAGCATTTTGTTTTTAAAAATTATATTTTACTCATGTCTTTCAAAATTAATTCCAATAAAAATCTTTATATAGCATTTGAGTAAAGCATGACCAGCTAAGGGGTGGAGGATAAATTTTTAAAAATTAATATTTTTGCTATTTAAAATGAAAGGGCACTTTAACATCCTACTTCCCAACTCCCATGTTGCCCTTATATAAGTCAATTTAATACTCATTTGAGAGTTGAGAAAAGTAGGACAAAAGGAGGTTAAGTGACTTGTCCTGGGATGCTCCATGGAATGGCCGACTGGGAATGCAACTTCATATATAACGCAGGGACTGAGTTTAGTCCCTGCCTTCCATTCCTTGTCTGAACCAACAACAGACAATTGGAACACTTAACGGTGATACTCGCATGATGAATCACTTCTAGATATGAGATATGATTCCCCACAAGGAATTTCTGAGGTTTGAGAAGTGAGATTAAATTGTTATGTTCACAAGGATGGTGCATATTGCTACTTCAGTGTGCCAAGTGCCATCCTCACAATATGAAATTAAAAACCATTTCCCCAATTACCCAGCTTACTGTCCAAGAGACACATGCTTCCCTCTTATATTCAGATTTACCATAATAAAGAGCACAGGTCTGAGAAGAAATTATATACTCAATTTATATTTTAATTTTAAGGAATCAAATTAGTGTGGGAGATAAACAAATAATTTGCTGTTTCTTTCTAGCCTCTGTGCTTACATCTCTGCATTATGTCCAGTGTTTATGTGAGTAGTATAATAAAATTGTTAAGTGTGATATTTAAAAAACAATTATATTCATTATAACACTTCCAAAATAAAATTGGGTTCTGTTTTCAATTTATCATCAAATTGGTATCATCAAATTTGGTGGTCAAATGTGGACTGGAGATAGATAGTAGTAGATTCTCTTTAACTAGCTCTTGTTCTAAACTTGAAAGTCTCTTTCCTTGAGTTGATGAAATCCAGATTTTATAAAGCTACGTCCAGACTCTACTCCAGACTTTTCCATTCTTACTGCCTCTATTAAACTGTTCCAATCCCCTCTCTGATAAAGTCATGAGGATACAAAGGTGTGGTATGCACTGGAGCAGGGTCATCCAGTCATTCTTTTAGACATTTACTCATCACAGAAAATAAAACAGGGCATTCCATTAATAGCTTTTATTTTTACCTTTAATATAGCCAGCAATCATTTAAAACAATAAAACAATTATCTTAGGCTTTGTAAACATCCTTAACCTCTTAATTTCTTCCTCTAGCCTCACAGATATTAACTGAGGATGATCTTGTTTAGCTATTCCTGTCTAGAGAAATGCCACGTCTGATAAGTCACTCGTGCTGTCCTTCCTCCACTTCCATTTTTAGAAAATAAGTAATCAAACGTCACTGAGAACGTGGAGAGACTATCACGGTATAAAAGGAGAAGAATGTACTAACACCTACAGTTATCCCAGGTCCCAGACACTGAAATCAAATGGAGCAGGTTTGAGATAAGAGCCTTTGAGGAAGTGGGCTAAGGAAGAGGCCAGATTCAATGACATGCACACCTGAGCCAGGCACCTGCAAACTCCAGCCACAGGTCAGCTCCTTTTAGTTGTGCATATGCTGCTGTGAGTCCGCCATGTCAGATCAGTAGTGTCTAAAATCAAGGAATATTCTCACTGGATTGTTATAATTACAACCTATCTATATTATTCCTATTTCTTGTAGCCCAGTTGCCGGAATAATTTTTTTTCATTTTCTCTATTTCTTCTGCAACCACGTAAATCATCGCTTGAGCCCAAAACTTCATTACCTCAAGTATTGCTCCTCTACTAAGCTTCCTCGATTCTTTTCCTTTCTCTGTTCCATGTTCTTCTTGTAGACTTGGAATGGCCTCTGATTTAATAGTCCAATATCAGACTGTAATCTGTAATCTGTAATCTCATGTATTTGTCCTTCTTTATCCCCCCCAACACTGTCTATAATCACAGTCTCCACTTTCTCCTTTTTATTTTGTATTTGACCTATTCAAGTTGGGACTTCAAATGCTCACAGGTCTTTGACCTCTCTTCTTATAAGACTTTCATTGGTTTAGTCCCAGGTGTCACTTCCTTTGAGAAGCATCATCTTTCTACCATCTTTAAAGAATCTTTCATTATATCATAATGATTATTGTCTTTGTAGCATCTATATATAGTATTATATATAATACTATATAGCATATATGATGTGTCTGTTGTAATATTGTATTGGTCTCTTCAAAGCATGTTACTCCTTGATATGCTGTTATTGATTTCTTTATGTGCTTGTGTCTTCTAAAAATGTGTGATTTTTTTTAGTACTAGGTATTAAACTGAGGGGCATTCTACCTGTGAACTGCACCCCCAGCCCTTTTCTATTTTTTATTTTGAAACAAGGTTTCACTAAGCTGCTAAGGGTCTTGCTAAATTGCTGAGGCTGTTCTCAAACCTGTGACCCTCCTGTCTCAGCTTCCCAAGTACTAGGATTTCAGGTGTGCACCACCATGCCTGGCTCCGAAGTATGTGAAATTCATGAGTGTATCACTCTTAAACTTAACCTGCATGTATTTGTTACTTTAAACATATTTTATTAAGTGAAGACCCACTTGTGCCCAGTTTCACTGTTATTTCCCATTCTAAATATCTAAATAAAAATACCATAATAATGATGCCAGAAAAATTGGAATGACTGGTATCTACCCTGGACCTTAGTGTTGTCCTCTATAAAACAAGAGAATAAGAAGCAAATGATCTCCACCAAACTATTTAATTTTTCTCCCATTCTATCCAGCTTAGTAGACTTCATCAGAATTACCTGGGGCTAAATGATTAGTGATGAACCATGTGTAGGCATTGCAGATTAATTCAGTCTTTTCTAGTATTTTTAGGCTATGGTGTAATGCTTTCGGTGTTTATATGTTATGAAATGTATGAACAAAATAAGCAGATTTGAAAATCTGATTTTCATACCTTTAGAGAAAAAAAGTTGGAGATTTATTTGCCAATGCAGCTTTCATTTGACCTTGCAGCATCTTACTGGGAATTTTTTTCACATTATTAGTATTTTTAATACTTTTCTTGGTGCATTATAGTCTCACATCATAATGTAGTTCATAGTGATAGTGACATACATGCACACAGCACTTGGTGAGCTTTCTATCCACTCTATGCCCACTCACCCCCTTCCCCATACAGGATATTGAAATTGACATTGGTATTCTCACATATGTACGTAATGTCAATGGAAGTGATTCCTTCATTGATTCTCCCTCTTCTCGCCCCCTTCTCCTAGACCACCTCCCTGGTTCCACAGCAGTTTCTCCTCCATTATCTGAAGTCCCTCTCGTATCCTGATTACTCCCTAACTTCTGCATATAAGAGAAGAAAGAAAGTACTTTTGTGTGTATGTGAGGAGAAAGTTCAAAGTCCCCATTTAAATCAGCTCTTCCCTCCTTGATAACCATCTTGATGCAAGAGAGTGAATGATTCTCTTGGTATTAACTGAGAAAGACTGGATTTTAGAAGTTATTTTTTCTAATGAATAGTTTTTAGACATGAAATATGTTATGAAATAGAATAGCAAAATTAAGATGAAGAAAGTCTCAATTGCTTTAAGCAGCCAGGAAGAGTGTATATGACCTTGACCAATGTAAGGAATTGCAAAGAAAAGATTTTTATATTGTACAATTTATATTGCTGAGAAAGGTAGAAAGAGTAATAAACCAGAGAGACATCTTGGTCTGATGATGTTGTCTATCAAGAAATTGGGATGATCTTTCTTTCTCTTGAAAGGAAACCTAGTGAGCCCTTCTGAGAAAGTAAGTACATGTTGAGCATCCCTATTCCAAAAATTCAAAATTCTAAGTTTCCCCAAATTGGATACCTTCTGAGGGCCAACATGACACCAAAGGTGTAAAGTTCCACACCTAACCTCATGTGAAGGTTGCAGTGAAAAGGCAGGTGCACTGAAGATACTATGGAACCACTTTCTGTCTATGTATGTAAGGTAGACATGAAGCATAAATAAACTTTGTTTCTATGTATGTAAGGTATATATGAAGAATAAGTTAACTTTATATTTCACTCAGTTCCCATTTCCAATATATCTCAGTTGTAAATACAAATCTTCCAAAATCCAAACAAATCCACCATACAAAATACTTCTGGAAGTCAGGCGTGGTGGCACACGCTTGTAATCCTAGTACTTGGGAGTTGGAGACAGGAGGATCACAGGTTCGCGGCCAGCCTCAGCAACTTAGTGAGGCCCTCTGCAACTTAGTGAGACCCTGTTTCAAAATAAAAATGGGATAAAATAGGGCTGGGAGTGTAGTTTGGAGGCAGAATGCCCCTGGGTTCTATCCCCAGTACCACACGCACACACACAAAACTTCTAGTCCCAAATACTTTGAAAAGGATTATTCAACCCATATCTCTGTAATGGTATGTTTGTTAGATTCCTTTAAAATGACAGTAAGCACATAGTGAAAAAAAATTCTTTTTTATTTATAGAATTTTCATAATGTCCAAGAAGTCAAGATATTTCAGAATATGGCAAATACTTTAAAATGGGTCAACATTAAACATTTTAGGCAAAGCTTGTTAATATTTCACATTTAGGAGAGTTTGCTCAGTCATTTAGAGTTATGTGTTATTTTTCTTCTGCTAGTATTACTACTTTGCTGTTCAATAGCCTCTAAAAGCTTATATGAGTTGAGAAACACCCAGATCTGTGTGATTTTTTTATAAGAAAAGAGGAAAATTTTAAAGAAAACTAACTTTATTATATTTTTTGCTTCTTGGATACTCTAAAGTATTTTGTGATGAAGACAGTGTCTAAAATAATATTAAGCTCAGCTTTAGTTAAGAAAATACTGGTGTTGAATTCCTTGAGTAGATAAAATCAGCCTTAATCCAGTAACATTTTCTTCTTACTTTCTTGATAACACTTTCTTTTGTCCAATTTTTTTTATCCCATTTGCTTTTCAAACTTGTTAGAGGCAAATATATTTACTGAATCTCTATTACTTTGCCAGAAAAGAATAAAAAAGGCAAACTTATTGCTAGAAGACTGTTTTCTTTGTAGTTGTGTGTGTTTTATTTTAGGGACTTATTAAGTTCTCATTTCTTTTCTAAGGCATGTTAATTTAATCTTTGTTTCTAAATAGAATGTGTAGAAATACAATATACTAAGAAGAAAGTTTGTGTTAACATTAGAAAAAAACAAGTTGGTCTCAAGTTTCAGCATTGGACTTGTGACTGCTGAGACCAGCTCTACATGAAGGACTCCAGCTCGCCACTCAGGATCCCTCAGTCTTCCACATCATCCCGCTCTCCTCCTGCATCCTTGTTCTCTCCACTTCTCAGCTCTTCCTTATTCTTCCCCCAAACATGAAGGTTCCTAGAGTTCCTTTTATCTTCTTCTTAGGATGTAATCTCTACTTTGTAATTATTACCTCTATCAGAACTCTAAGATCACCACCAAATTCCTCTGGCGAAGAAAATTCCTTGGCATGTTGACTCCCATCATAACACTTTTGTTACTTAGTAGTTAATGGATTACTATCTCCACCCACATTGGAATCTGATGAAGAACTAAAGCATAATGACTACTTTCAAAGAAATGGTGATTGTTTTAACTTAAAGAAGAATAATGATAACAAAGAAGTAATTATTTATATTATGAAGGAATTTACTATTAATCACCTACTATGATTAAAATATCTAGTTTCTTTAAAAATATGATTTAATTTATTCAACCATATTTATTTTATGTAATGTAGTATGTATCAAGCATTAAATATTGAAACATACTACTTAACATTGCATTAATGTGGGCTGAAGTTATAGCTCTAACATTAAAAACAGGAAAATATCAAAAAATTTTTAAAAATATATGCCAATATTTCAATGTTTTATATGAAGTAGGATTGGGTCAATGAACACCATAATGTAATAATTTTATATTATATATACTATATTACTTATCAGATAATTTTAAGTTTCATTAATTTTGTTTTACTTTTTGCATAACATTCACCATTATTTCTTTTCATATATTGATTTTTAATTGATGTACAAAAGAAAATTCATCTAAGAAAAACCTAGAAACACTGAACAATTATTGTCCTATATAAAATCAGATTTTATGAAATATTTATCCTTCAGGTAAGAGGTAAGAGTTATTCTGAAAATTGCATACCCAGCACATAATCTTTGATTTTTTTCCACCCACTTACATTTATGTAAGTTGTAAAAAGTCAGTATAACTCACTTGTTTTTTGGAAGACTTCATTTCAGAATTTAATTTTATATGTTACCAAAGAAACCATCTTCCCTTTTTTAAAACTGGCATATAATTATATCACTATACCAGAAGATAGTATGATAGAGAATATATAATGTTGTATAACATTATGTTCTTTTAAAGCTCGATTTTTTTCAAAGTCCTTGAAATACAACTAAAATAAACAACAAAATTATGAATAAAAGTTTAAATTAGATAGCTATACCTATATAACTTGACATAAAAGTATATTTTCTTTCCATACATTTCACACATACACTGATATTTTTGTTGAAACATGTGTACTTAACACTTTATGTCCTGTATTTTTAGAGAAGAGTACATAAAAATATTGTGATACAATTGGTATCCATCTAGCCCACAGAACAGATAAAACCTAACCCAAGAGTAACTTGGATGTGGGTAGAATTGTTGGGTTATAGATATGGGAACCTTGAACATAGAGCTGCAAGTCCTTAGAAAAAAACCATCTGTGGGGATTGGACAAACCTGCCTGGAAATAACACATATCTCATAGATGTAGCACTTAATTAAGCAGCTCTTACAAGCAGCATTGATGATGATGAGTTGAGGGTGTTTAATATTTTCATTACATAACAATCGTGATTGGAGCACTTGCTGCCCATTATTCTTAGGTGCCTTACATATTTTGATTAAAAAAAAGTCAGGGGTTTTATTTAACACCTTCTCTATATTTCTCTTTCTCTTTCTTTCCAGATGACACGAGAACAATACATATTAGCAACACAACAGAACAATCTGCCAAGAACTGAAAATGCACAACTTTATCCGGTGGGAATTTATGGATGGCGAAAGAGGTGCTTATACTTCTTTGTCCTTCTCCTGTTGGTTACCATGATAGTTAACTTAGCCATGACAATATGGATATTGAAAGTTATGAATTTCACTGTGGTAAGTACCACCATGATTTTACATCTATTGCTTTGGGTTCAAAAACAACCCAGCTTTATTGTGTTTTTTTATTGTAATTGAAAGTTATTCATCTCAGTCTTTACAAGTATATCTTTAAATTTTCCAAAGAATCATATTTTATTTTAAGACTCTATCCAATATGGCACACCTATGATATTACTACCTGTCATTTAAGAGTGGAAAGTTTAAATTGTGAGATAGCACAGCATATTGATTCATTAGAAACCTAGAAAATATTTAACCAATAAGTATTTATTATTGTGTGCTATACTTGAGAATCTAAGAAACAAGTCCATTTTAGAGATATTTTACAATAAGATTAATGTTAATACTATAAAACATAAGTGCCTTTGAATTATTATTCCATATAGAATATGTACCCCTAAATTCCTCTTAATTTGCTATCTATATAACATACTGCATCTTGGAATCTAAAATCTGGAATTTCCCCTGGGCTGTATGAACCAAAATCTATCATTATTATCAGATGGTGACCCCATTCTTTCAGAGCACATACGTGGTAAATGGAAGATAAACCAGAAATGAAATCATTTTTATGAAAATTAATAACTTGAAATAAAAATGATTGTGCAATTTATTATTGAATTTGGCTTCAGTTTATTGATTGTGTACAATAGACCTATGAACAGGACTTATCTGGAAAAATTCACTACTTCAGCAAAGTCTAGCTTAGCTCATTTCATATTTTCTGACTAAATCCTTACATTTTTCTATTGTACTTTTTAACCACTTCCTTTGTTTGAAAACCTCAGGTATCTTCACAGGTAAGCAGGTATCTCTCACCTGCTGACCACACTGTTAGTATTCTTTATTATTGTCTTCATTCTCAAGCATGAATCTAAAGCAAGATATTTAACTTCATTATTGTTTCTATATATTGGGCTTAAAAAAAAGAAAAACTCTTCGGGTTATTGATTTAGCAAGAATAGTTTCTTCCTGACTTTGCTAATACCTCCTTCTAACTTGAAACAGAATCTCAAAAAGTAAATAAGCAAACCTAGCATCTTTCCACAGTGTAAGGCACCA
The DNA here is from genome assembly GCA_004027185.1 of Glis glis. Lineage (NCBI taxonomy): Eukaryota > Metazoa > Chordata > Mammalia > Rodentia > Gliridae > Glis > Glis glis. The sequence goes on along the minus strand of PVJS01002168.1, from coordinate 9,904 downwards.
CACACGTTGTATACATAAGGAGCTTGAGAGAGCAGGTAGGCTATTCAGAGAGAGAGAGAGAAAAAAAAACACCACTATAACTGTGCAAATCATGATAAAACATCACGTGCTCATGGAGCAAAATGAGCTGGGCAATGATTCTATTTTTCCCAATACAGTACAATCAATGAGTATTCTTAAAATAAAAAAGGTGGGGAGGAGGCAACATGTTCTCAAGATTATAAAAAACATGGCCATGACCACATCCTAGAGATGGACACATGTTCAGGGCCATGGATCAAGGCAGTGGGTGACTAGAGGCAGAGTTGGGTGCTAATGAGCAAATTACAGCCTATAGGATTCTCTGGTGATGCATCTGAACTACTCCTTTGTCCAAGAGTTGACTCAGTTTTTGGAATATTTTGGCACAAATGTGACTAATTTCCCTCCCTGATGTTTCTGTTCTTCTGAGTTCTGCTTCTATCTTCCCTAACTAGCTACATTAATAATTCATTTACCACATAGTAGGAACAATATTTATATCTCTGAAAAATACTTTTGTGCCATCTTAATCATTAGCCAAACTGGCATGTGCTAACAGCAACTGTTTTAACCTCATTTTTCTTAACTAAAAATATCAGTTTAAAAGAAATAGTTAGGCCGGGCGTGGTGGTGCACACTTGTAATCCCAGTACTTTGGGAGTTGGAGACTGGAGGATCCGGGTAAGCAGACAGCCTCAGCTCTCTCTCTCTCTCTCTTCCTGTCTCTCTCTCTCTCTCTCTCTCTCTCTCTCTCTCTCTCCTTAGTGATGCCCTCCGCAACTTCGTGAGACCTGGTTTCAAAATAAAGTATAAAAAAAAAATAGGGCCAGGGGTTTAGCGCGGAGGTAGAATGCCCCTGTGTACATTCCCCGGTACTGCAAAAAAAAAAAAAAAAAAGAAATAGTTGTCTCTGAATCTTGAAATTTCAATTATTTGATTTCTTCTATCAAAAAGGCATCTATCAAAAAGTTCATGCAAGATGAAATCAGCTCTTTCACTCCAGAAAGCCTTGAATCTATCCAGGGAGCAGAACACTGGAATTTTCAGGTTCAAGCCATCGAAAGCTTTTCAAGTGTATTTAAATTAAATAGGAAAATATACTAACTACATAATTTCATGACAGCATGCCTCACACTCCCAATACATAGCCCCATGCTGACACCAATGCCAGCGAAGCCATCCGTGGGAAATAATTGAAACTATCACCTGTGTCCTCAGGATTCTCATTGGCCTGGGGGTGGCTGTCACCCATGGAGCTATTTAATTTGAACCTCAGCTGGTCAAAATGTAAATGCCAGCAAAGTCTTGGAGATAATAAGAAGGGGTTGTTTCCATAGGAATCTTGGTATTTGTTTGTTTTTTGTGGGGCATTTTGTTTGGTTTTGCATTTTTTGTTTTTAGCATGTCTTTTTTTTATTTTATTTTATTGTTTTAATATATTCATTTATTGGTGCATTGTAGTTATACATTTTGATAAATGTCAGGGTACCAGAAGCATGCATGTCTCTTTTTTTAATCATGATTTTACTTTCAGATAATCAACATAAAAATTGTCCTTTTTTCAACCATGCAAACTATTTGCATATTATTTAAGTGAATGGACAGATGAAGTTGTAATGATTGTATAAGATAATCTTTGCAAGATAACACCCTATTCCAGTGTAGTATGCATCATTGTTCCAAGAAATTCAGAATTGTTTAAGTAGTTGCAGGTTATTGCAGTACTGAAGATTGCAGATAAAGTTGTATATAACTGGAAAGTGTGAAATAATTCGTAATCCTCTTACATTAGGGCAGTAAAAAAATTAATTTTATATTTTTCGCTAGTACATTATGTTTGTATCTATCTCCACAGCAAATACCAAACACTAGTTGCCATACTTTAGCAAGAAGCAGAACATGTTGTGTAAATTGTTTGGGGAGTACTATTGATTTGCACAAAATGTATTTCACTTTCATTATAACTGTGACTCTCCAATACATGGAAATATGTGGCTGTTAACATGTTTTATTTGAGCAAACTGGGCTTGTTATTGTTATCAAAACACTGTATTTTCAACACAGCGAGGATAGCTGCCAATCTGATGTTGCTTGGAGTCCATCATTATGACCAATATTGTGCATGATCTGTAGGGTTGATAATACCTTATTAGCTTCTGTTTCTTATTTTGTGAAAAATAAAATCATTCTACTTATTGAGATACCCAGTTGCAGAAAACTGAGAAAAAGGAAATGAGTTTATATGACAGGGTGAAAGACTTAGGATGGATATAAACAATAATTTCCTGACTATGAGAGTTGACAAATATTGGGATGAGTTGAAGAGGGAGATTTTTAAATTTCATTCTTTCAAGATCTGTAGAATCCAATTACATAGTTATCCTTCTTATTTTTTGTTTGGTGGATTGGTTTCATATCTTTCTGGTTCAATATTAATGGACTAGCTTTGTAGGTCTATCAAATTCTGCTAAGGCAACATTCTTTTCTGGGTTCATTTCTCATTCTGGGTACATTACTTTTATATTTTAGTATTGAAAATTAATATATTTATAAAGCATTATTTTATTAACTCCAGATGATTCCATCAAACACCAAACTTTTATTACACACACACACACACACACACACACACACACACACTCCTACTTCATCTTCCTTGAGGCAAGCTGCATTGATAATTAAGTGTTGCCATTGGCTGGCAGTTACTGGTAGTATACTGCCAACCATCAGAACTTCATTTTTATATTCATTAACAGTGTGTAACCACAGAACCAAACTTAAGTCTCTCTTACCTACCAGTGGGACATTTCCCTACAAAAATTGGCATCAGTAGTAAGATTTCTTATCTTGTTAGTACTGTTACAACCATTTCTAAGTAATCACCAAGCAGTGGTTAAAAATGCAGATTCTGGAGCTAAACCTTTTTGTCCAAATTCTGGCTATTGCATTTATCAGCTATGTTACCTAGCTTAAGTTATTTAAATTATAGCCCAGCTTACTCCTTTATAGAATGAGTGTAATATTATTGCCTACTCCATTAGGTTGTTATAGAAATGAAAAGGATCAAAAGAATGAAAGTGCTTGAGAGACAGCTGGCATATACTAACAGGTATCTTAGAATCATCTACCATTATTATTACTTTCATTTTCTGCTGTTCCATCTTCACAGATATTCCATCTGGCATGTAAATCAACTTGATTCTTTTTATTGAGGTTGAGAATAAATAATCCTAGACACATAAAAGAATCGCAATAAGTATCTATTAATAAATAAGTAAATAAATGAAGTAGTTTGTCTTAATACTGATGTTATGCTTAAAGGCTAAGGGTGTGAGCTTTGGAACCAGAGAGTCTTATTTCCATTCTGGCTCTATGACTGGCTGATCAGCAGGTGACCTTGTGCTACTTACTTAACCTCTCTTACTCCAGTGTCTTCATCTGTAAAACTGTGATAATAGTATTGACCTCATGGAGACCTTGGAAGTATTAAGCAAGTGAACCCTGGTAAAAACCCTTAAAATAGATTCATACAGTCAGTACTCAACTGTTGTCAGTTAAGTATAATTACAAATATTATTTCTATGCATTATTATCTGTTCATAAATAAAGCTATTTCACATGATCCATTTTATTAGGGAAAATGTCTTATTTTAGTGGCATGCTAAGCAATAATAAGGATTCCTTACGAAATTCTAATTTCAGATATAAGAATAGTTTAAGTAAAACTTCTAACAGGAGCAACTCAGCTATCAAATACCATCATTATTTTGATGCCGCTAAGCTATTTATTTTGCAAACCAAAATTATCAGAAAACAACCTTTCTGGCCTGTCTGAATCAGAGAGTGAATCTCCTTTTTGAACCAGCTTGAAAAATATACTTAAAAATTGTCTGAATAATAGTGTGGAATTCCTATTCTTTCTTGATTCTAAATGTTCTGAGTGTCTATAATGATCAGAATATTAAATCATTACCTAATTGAAATATTGTACTATGAATTATTTTTAAAACACTATGAATTATTTTAAAAATACTCTGAATTATAACCCTTAGGCCATAACCCTTTATATGTGAGTGCAATGTTTAAGATGCCAGAAGCCAATATTCAATTAGCATATACTTTATTTGGCAAGATTATATGTTTTATAAACCAGACCTTATTCAATTTCACAACACGCAAAGTAAATATTGTACCCCCTTGGCAGATGAAGACACACAAACTTAGGGAAATTATACTTCCCAGGGTCACACTGATGAGCAAAGCTAGAAGCATGGGCTGCAATTTCAAAGCTCATGCTCTTTCTACCACCTCTCATTGTATTAATGTTATTCAAATTAAATTTAAAAGAAATTATTTCAATATTCTTCATTAAATGCTTTACTTCCTTGTATAGCTCAGTGCATTCTTACAACACCATTAAATATGTAAATACAGTGTCACTGCTTTTAATTATATTTTGAACTTGTAAGGCAAAAGACACCTCAATACTCTTAACTACTAGTAATTTAATGGAGGAATGTATAGTCAGTGAGTAATTAGAATGGTGAAAAGCACTGTGTAAGTGCCAAGCATGACTGCACTTCTGAGTTTGGCAAGGCAAGCATTTGGTTTAATTTCTGATAAAGCAATGGCATTTGTTAGTGGAATTTTTATGAAATAGATGATGATTTTCTCAGAAAGTCTATTTTATCCCTGTGATTCCAGTCTAGTTTTGGCACTACTTAAAGTATATTTTGCTGAGGAGTACCTAATTGGCCATGATAAGAGACCACTCTGAATGTGAATTAGGATCATAGTTTTGTCCACCTTTCTGGGTTGCCATTGCATTTTCTCAACTCATTCCTCAGTCCATGCACCATGGTACTCACTTGGAGCCCAGTGGTGTGCCACCTTCTGGGGAGATACTATCTGTGCGGGTGATGCAGCAACATGCAACTTCAGCACCCCTCAGTTTGGTGGGTGTGAATTTATCACAGAGTTTATGATAGTGAATGATATAGTTAATGTTGCACGACTGCTTCCATTATAACCCTCTATTTGCACCTCCTCATAATTCTCTGACAAATTGTCCCTCTCAGATGAAATCTTTCATGCTTAGTTTTAGCCCAGCAGTACATTTTCTTTCCTTGACTTTATAAAGAAAACTTTGGTCATTTTTATCCAAGTTCAAATAACTACTAAGTGTTTTTTTCTCTGAAAGAAACTACAAACATTTTGGCATAAGATGAATCATAAACTCTGTGTGCCATGTACAAAATGAAGTTCTTTAGAACAGATATATTACAGGAGAAAATGAAGTATTAAGAAAGTTAGTCATTGAATAAAAGACTATAGAAATTACAGACATTTTAGTTCTCATATTTAATACATTGTATAACATATCTGAACTGAAAGTTACTAGTTCTATGCCCTCTTTTTACATGAAAGGACATAAAACCAGAGAGTTAAAATCAGTTGCCCATGTGCCTGGCTCACAGGCAGGACTTAAAATAGGTCCTTGAACTTAGTGAAATGCGTATGTACTCCCACTTTTGTTCTTATTCCACAAAAAAATACCATGTAGTATATCTAAAATATTTTTTACAATTTTAGTAGAAAATTTTGGCAGAATTTTAAGTTTTCAAATAATATAAAAGTAATTCTCTTAAGTATAATTAATATTTTGCTATATTTTATTTAAAAAGTAAGCATTTGCTTTTCAAAAGCATGATTAGCTGTTATATTTGTTGTTTCTAAGCTAAGATAATATTATTTTAATAAAAATGCTATTATTAGGCAAAAGAATTCATATGGATTTATCTTTTGAATAATAATGGAATCAAAGACCTTTTTCATGCTTTGTTAACTCATCCTCAGACCAAATAAATAATAGTACTATTAATTATAAGCAGATTTAGTTTGGAGTATTTGATCAGTGCCAGTATTTTTAAATATTTCTGAGAAATCAACTTTACAATCTCTTGCAAATAATTACTCTGTGCTTTTGTGTGTGTGTTGGGGGGCACGTTTACTGGGGATTGAACCCAGACACATTCTACCAGCACTATTGTTTAGTATTATTATTATTATTTGAAACAGGGTCTCACTAAATTGCAGAGGGCCTCACTAAATTGCTGAGGCTGGCCATGAAACTGCAATCCTCCTGTCTCAGCCTCCCAAGTACTGGGATTACAGGCGTGCACCACCGTGCCTAACTGCTAGAGGTTTTTTATCAGTTAATAGCCGAAGCTTCAGGTGGCATCCAATCCATTTCCATATGCACAGGTGACAGGCCATGATACATCACCAAGTGTGTTCAACAGCAGTTCCACTTCTTTGAAATTCTGTAACTGAATAATGTCATTTATTATTTATTTTGAAAGATGCTAAGCCTGTTAGTTCAGATATCCCCTTTATTCCTTTTTAACTTAAATTAAGGTGCAAAAGGTTTGGTCATTTGTTAAAAAGTCTTCACATAAAGTGATCAGGATTGTTTCACTAGTTGTGTTTAACAATGAGAAGTATAAAAATCTAAATATATATGTGAGATAGGCATACAGGAGTGTATTCTTACCAATAGAGGTATTTATATTTTTAATGTACATTAACAACTTTAAATAAAGATTTTTAAAAGCAATTAATTGCTTAAGCAACATTTAAAATGTATCTATCTCCATTACAATGTGCATCTTAATCCATCTTATCACAAATTGTCATTTATAAATAAAATATTATTTTTGGATTAAACTTTTTATACACATTTTATCCATGATAAATGAGTTAAGTAAAATATTGATGTTTTAAATTTTTCTTAGAACTTTGCTGGCTTACTTAGAAAGTCCTTATTCACATAGCTGGTTGTCATTTGCTAGTTACCTGGATTGACTGGGTGATGTGGTTTTCATCTTCCAGTACTCTAGACATTCTCAATCAGATTAAAAGTATCAAGGAAAAGAATAGAAATATGTGAGATTTCTATAGAACTAGACTTAAAACTGGACTGCCACAACTTCCAGGCATCCTCTCAGTTGAATAATGCTCCAAATATAATAAAGATTCATGGATGTATAGATTCCACTTCACTGGTATCCTAAAAGTGAAAATTAAAACACTTAATGCCTTTAAAATATTTCAAGTAGACTTTAAGAACAGTTTTACTTTTATAGCATTATTGAGTGTTAGGTACAGAATGTCCCCTGCTATCAACATCCTGAAACAGAGTGGAGCCTTGGTGACTGTTGATGAACATTGACACACTGCTATCACCTGAAGTTCACAGCTTGCATTAGGATTCACTCTTGGTATTGCATATTCTGTGGGTTTTGATACATACATAAGGATATGCATCCATCATTATAATAGCATATAGAGTAGTTTTACTGCCCTTAAAATTCACAGCTCTGCCTATCCATCTTTCCCTCCCCTGATCCCTGACAACCACTGATTCTTTTCTGTCCTATAGTTGAGATCATACAAGTAAGTCTTTGTATACCCATATAGAGATCTACTTTGAAATATGATAAACTATACTAATATGGCCCCAATTTTATAAATTGTGTGGGCTAATGAAAGAAATTGTTTTGACTCAGATTAGTTTCCTTTTGTTCTTGTAGCCAATATTCAGATAAACATTTTGCTCCTATTATCCTCATAGAAAAACAACAACAAACTGCCAGCCAACTTTCCATCAAAAGCAACTGACACTCTTAGTTAGAGTCAACTGTATTGCCTAACAAGCATAATGCTCTGAGGTTTCTAATCCCTTATATAATTCTACATTCTCAAGGAAGTCAGATGATTCAGTATGATACCTAGAAATAAACTATATTGGGGCAATGAAGAGACATACTTTATTTTTTGAATTTTACCCATAAACTTTGGTTTGCATAACTTTTGTTTTACAAAAATATTATTTATACACAGGTAGACAAACTATCAATATGAAATTTTTATCCATGATTTTTATATCACTTTTTCAGGGTATTGGTGATACTATTAGAAGACATTAGCTTGTAGAATGTTTGTGTGTACACCGATGGTTTGGGGGTAGCAAAATTGTAATTGCAGATCATCTCTCCTTGATTCTCAGCACAATTCTGGCAGCCTCTGGTTAGAACATAAGTAATGTGTTCTCACAGACACATTCGCATATATAAACAAGTAAACAAACATAGGAATAACAGAAAAAACTCATTTTAACTTATTAGGAAATTAAATATTCAAAGCAAGCATACTATATTCTAAATAGTGACCTGAATCTTAACTCTGAAACTTGAAGCAGAATTTAAGTTTCAGAAATTAGGTCCTCTCCTGACCTTTTGTTCTTTATTTGGTCTTTCAAATAAAACACAGGAACTAATTGGTCAGTGTTTGTGCCTGGTAGGAAAGAGGGAAAGAACAGTTATATAAAATTTATATTCTAAACACTATGTTTTTTAAATCTGTCTTGGTTTTCCTATGTATATCAGATCCTGGACAGAAATTAACCCATAGATAAAGACCAGTGTGTTTGTAAAATTGGGTCAGGTGAGGTTGTTTTTTTTTTCAATATTTAAGATCTTTATTAACAGGTGCTTGCAGTTTGTTGACTTTTTTAAAAAATCAAGTTGTAAACTTTTATTACAAATTAAAAATGAAGTTCTTAAAAATCTCAACTTGACCAGATATGAAACAACTTAAAAACCTTTAAAGGTGTATTGAGAAAAAACAGGCTTTTATAAAAAGCATGTTTGTCATTACGAAAAAGAGACATCTTTAGGCAAATAAATAAATAAATAAACACCCCATGCTGCATAGATAATGCAGATAGTTATAGCTACCTGGTCAACGGGCAAAAAGAAAGCACTTAAGGTCTTCAGCTCCAATCTTTTGTTCATTTCCTATTGCTGGAATTTCATATTCATTTCTTGTTGGATGACTAAACCGGATGATGGTAGAGATGGTAAGCCGGCATTTACTCAGCCCCGCCCTGCTCAGCCTCCGGAGCCCATGAATTCTCAGCTGGTGGATTGGCTGTTTTGTCTCTGCCATCGTGTGGTTTAGGGTTTTCTAGTGACTTTGAGGTGGCTGCTGACCTTGGGCCTCATCTCCTTGATTTTCCTTATCCTCTTCATTGCCATCCTCTCTAGGCGGGTTTTGGCGAGGAGGCCCCAGGTGGTCTGTAACCCCCATACATATTCCGTCTCACTGGTCGACCTTGTTCTCCTGCACCTTGGTCATCAGCACCCGCCACCGCTTCTCCCTGCTCAGGAGGGTTGGAATCCTGGGCTCGACGCCCATGGGAGCCTTCCCTGCGGTAGGGATAGGGCTGGCCTTGTTGGCCTGGCCGTGGGAGCGCTCTCCGGTCCCTCGTTCTTTCCCCCGCTCTCACTATTGTGGTAACTGTGCTGGTAACTGAGTGCAGGACCCTACGACGTGGAGAGCTTCTGTAATGGTTACGGTCTGCGGCGCACTTACTGCCTCGCACTGGAACTCCGCCAGGGCCTGTAACATCAAACTCAAGTCTCCATCTCCTGCACTGCGAAGGTACTTCCTAGGGTTATTCTTTGTGGCAGTCTGGTGTACAAATACATCTTCCTTGGTGTCATTCCTGTTGATGAAACCGTATCAGTTTCTTACATTGAACTATTTTCCTTTTCCCAAAGCCTTCGTTGCGATGACCTTCTTGTCCCCGCGGCTGCCCCTGGTGCGGGGCTCGGCCTCGCTGCTCGTGGTCACGGTGATGGTGACGGGTCGGCTGGGCCGCTGAGGCTCCTCCCGTGTGTGGTGGTACCTGGGCAGGGGCGGCTCCTCCCGGGGTGTGGTGGTACCTGGGCAGCTGCGGCTCCTCCCGCGTGTGGTGGTACCTGGGCAGCTGCGGCTCCTCCCGGGGTGTGGTGGTACCTGGGCAGCTGCGGCTCCTCCC
>PVJS01002167.1:16422-87595 GCA_004027185.1 Glis glis | reverse complement strand
GAGAGGAGAGGAAAGGAGGAAAGGAGGAAAGGAGGAGAGAGGAGGAGGGAGGGAGGCAGAGAGAAGAAATCAGTCCACATGACTACATTAGGCTGTGATTTCCCCTGTTCTGCCAGCTGCAGGTTGGGGACCCAGAAGAGCCAGTGATAGAAAGTATAAATTTGGAGATCTGGGAACCAGGAAAACCCAGCCGAGTCAGCACAAGGTCCACTCCCAGCTAGAACTCAGGCAGAGGTGGGGAATTCTCCAAGACTCCACCTTTTAGCCTGTTCAGGCTTACCTACTTGGAGGAGGGCAATTTGCTTTCATCAGTCTTTAAATTTCAAAGTTAATCTCATCTGGAAACACCCTCCTAGACACACCCAGAATAATATTTAACCTAATAGCTTACATTTCGTGTCTTAAGCTGACAAGTGAAATTAACTAACACATTACTAATTCTATATTTTATATATCTTACCATTAACATTTAAAAAATATATTTGTTAATATGAAATCTATTATTGTATAGTCTACTGACACTTTCCCTTTTTTCAACTAATTACTGAAAGAGATGTATTACAAATTCCCACGGAAAGAAATAATTTTGCCTTTCCTTATGGTTCTTATTTTTTTATTTTTTATTATTTCTTGTGGTACTGTGGATGGAACCCAGGGACATTCTACTTCTAAGCTATACCCCCAGCCCTATTTTATTTTTTTATTTTGAAACAGGGTCTTGTAGGTTGCTGAATATTAGCTATTATAGTTTTTATCCTAGAAATTCCATTTGATTATCTTTCGTTTTCTTCTAGACCTCTGCTGAAACTTTCTATCTTATTTTTATTTCTATGGAAAATGATAAGCACATTTGCTTTAAAGTCAGTGTCTGATAACTCCAATCTTGGCATGCCCACTGGCTTTGGTTTAGAATATTTAATATTTTTTGTGGTTACTTCTTATTTTATGCTAAACATTGTATTTACAAAATACAAGCAATTTAATAGATTGGTAACAACAATATGAGGTCAGATATTTTTACATTATTCCAGAAGGGATTTATGTTTGTTCCAACCAGGAACTGGATATATTGGCAATTTGTCATCATATTAACCCAAATTCAAGAATAGCTGAGCTCCAGACCTCTGAATGGTGGCCTCTCACCAATTTATTCTTATTCTTGGGTGTGACCTTCAGATTCTAAACAAACACACACACACACATACACACACACAAACTCTCTCTCTCTCTTTCTCTCTCACACACACACACACATTTTAGAAATTAGTAAATACTATAACACAGGGTTATTTTATAACCCAATATAATTCAGCAATATATTGTCTATGTTTCATCTTCTTAAATATTCCTCTGAAGCAGGATTTCATTGGAAACATATAAAATACAACACCATACAATTAATCAAATCCCTATGATTGGAATTTTATAGTTGCTTGTCAATCGTTACGCTTCTTCACAGAAATGAACACTTGTATTTAAGTTTTCCCTATACATGTGTTCATACACCTTACTAGGTTATGTTGTTGGAGAAAAGTTGCTGTGTCAACGATGATCTAGAATTGTGAGGCTTTTATTATATAATTTTAAGTTATTCTTAAGAATTTAATTTATAATTTGGCTAATAGAGTGATTGACTCCCCTAAATCTACTCAAACATAGGTATTATCATTCAAAAGAAAAGCGTTGGCAACTTGATAAATAAAATTGCATTCCTTGCTCTATAAAAATCATATCGTGAGGTTGACTGTTCTTTCTTTTCGTTGTTTTGGCTCTTTGTGGTGTGTGTGTGTGTACATATGTCTCTTGTGTGTTCATGCGTGTCCATGGATGCATCATTTGTGTGCTCATTCTTCACAACTTTAATTTGTGTTTTTATGTTCTCATTTTTTAAATTTGAGAATTACTTTTATATTAGTGATGCTAGTCTTTACGTAATAGGAATATTAACCTTTTTCTCTCTCTTATACCTTAAAACATTTTCTTACTTTCATGATTGCTTTTTTATTTTGTTTATAGTGTCTTCTTTTCATGCACATATGTTTAAAGTCTTTATTTTTATAGAAGTCCCTACACATTTACATCGTCTTTGTTCTTTATGCTTAGGAAAGCTAGAATAAGTATCTGATCATATAATTTATAATTCTGTTTTATATATTTTAGTAGACAGCTCATTTAAATTTTCCTTTAGTGTTAGCAAAAATTTTAACTTATGTTTTCTAAATAGTTGACTAACTTTCCCAGACCTAAGTAATTAAATACTCAGTCTTTGCTACATATTAGAAAGCTAGCTTCTGTTTTCTTTCTATTCTGTTTGCCTGGTTGTTATAACTTATGCTAATGTTATGTTTAAATTATTGTAGCTTTGTAATGCATTGTAATTTCAAACAATAAAGCTTCACCTTTATATTTTTCCAAGATATTTTAGTTTTTCTTGCCTATGTATACTTCAAGGTAAACCTAACTAACATTTTTTAAAACTCTGGGTAAATGTTTCTCTTTGTGTTTTTAGGGCAGCCACATCGCATCTCTAGGTGAATTTGGGGAGAATTAATGCCTTAACTTTTATTGGGGTTTACCTAGGAACTCAGAATGTTGTTCTATTCAATTTTTTATATTTCCTTCAGGGAAGTATTAACTTTCTTCATTTATATATAACTTTTAAATTTATTGTTAGTATATGTTATTTTTATTTTGGTCAATTTTTGCAAATCAATTCTCTAGTCTTTATTGCTGCATTTTCCCATAGTTATTCTACAATCAGCCTTTTTACAGAGCTGTTAGAAATTTTAAACATCTAAATTACTTCTATCTTATGAAGATACTTTTTTTTATCTATTGCTGTCACCGAGCACACTTTGGACATCCAATTCATTGCAGAGAAGTTGGCCATCTAGGACATCTTGGTCCCTAGAACTTCCATAAATGGCCACTGGGTGTTGGGAAAATGTCAGAGATACAGAGGCAGCGTCCCCTCTGGAGACATTGCATTGGGGACACAACACACAGCAGCCCAGGCATTTTACCCACACAAAGTGTGGCCACAGAAAATTGTGGAGCAGTAGTCGATTTTTTGAAGTCTCAGCTAGGGCGCAGCATCAGAAAAGAATGCAGGTATCAGCAGCAGACTCACAGATCGGGTTTAGCAACAGGGTTCAAATCCCTGGAGAGGGAACTGGCGGAAACAAGGACCAGGATGGGAATCCAGCGCAGAAGGACGTTCGACACAGGCCAGGCTACACAGTCAGGAACTCAGAAACAAAGAAATGAGGAACAGACGTATTCAGATGTGGGTCATCTACAGGGAGACTTACCGAGCTACATTCTTCAGTATCTCCTGTCCAGTGTGGACCTGGCTTTAAGGACCAGGATGGCATTGAACCTGCGTCTAGAGGACAACACTCACATCTCTGGAAAGGCAGGCTCTGCAAAACAAGAAGTGCACATGACTACACAGCCCCCTAAAACGATTGATTTTTTAAAAATGAGATTATAATCCTGTTCTCTTCACCAAAGAATGTGCTTTAATTATTACTTCTACACTGTAGAAGTAATAAAGTCATTATTGAAACAGAGAGAACGTCAGGCTTTGAGAGGTATGGAGTTATACTATCACACAGCCACAAGAAGTATTTTGAATATATTGGAGGAAAAAACAGTGTATCAGAAAAAAAGTCAAGATAGACAATAGGGTTAGCGCATGCTGGAAATATAAGCTGTAAGCCGGACATGGTGGCACACGCCTGTAATCCCAGTACTTGGGAGGCTGAGACAGGAGGATCACAGGTTTGAGGATGGCCTCAGCAACATTGTGAGACTCTCAACAACCCAGGGAGACCCCATTTCAATGAACAAATAAAATAAAAAGGGCTGGGGGTGTAGCCAGGAGGAAGAATGCTCCTGAGTTCAATCCCCAGTACCTCCTGCCTGTGCAAGAGGGAGGGAGGGCAAGAGCCCCGCCCCTACATGGGCTTGGGTTCCTCATAAAGGGAGGGAATTTCTCATACCCAGCTGTAATTGCTCTTCACGGCTCTTTTTGCTCTCTTTATGAATTCTGACGTGCAGAGCGCTCAAGGTGTGTTTCACATAAAGGGGCTACTTGAACGGAGTGGATTATAATTAATAATCAGTGGAAAGCCCGAGTGTGCAGGTGCACAGGGCAGAGCCTCCCCTCCATGAGGCCGATTTCCCTCTGCTCTGCCCCCATGCTGGAATCACGGATACCAAGTCCTGCACAACGACCAGGCCAAGCCCGGGAAACTGTATCTCGCCAGAGATCTGCGCTGTGTCATTGCTGTTGTGCGGAGCTCTCCCATGTCCTGCCTCCGACCCACCAGCTGGTCTGGCCTGTTTGAGACTGTTCTGTCCACCAGAAGAGAAAGGCGTGGGCAGCCCTCCTGCTGCAGCCAGCTCTGAGCTCTGGAGACTGGCCCTGAGTGAGCAGCTTCCAGTGGCCTGGGCTTGACTCCCCCGTGTGCCGATTCTCTGTGTTCTGGTCCGTTCAGGGCTTCTGCAGCTGCTTGTCAATCATCTGTGATCTCTAGAGCTGCCAACAAGCCTGAAGGATCCCGCGGGAGTCAGAGACACGCTGCTTGGAAGGGCAGATTTCCGCGTCTCCCTCTGCCTGGACAAGGGCTGCATGGGTCTGCTTCGAGGACACTCACAGAGGTGCAGGCCAGCAACCCCAGCGCGGGCCCCACAGGAATCCACACGCTTCCTCATGCAGGGACCAAGTGACTGTCGGCTGCGGTGGGGGTCGGGGTGCAAAGGCCACACAGGTGTGGGTGTCCACAAGCTGAGGAGGGGCGTCCGTGGGCCGGGACAGGCTCGGCCTAACCTGGGTCGATGCTGTCGGCTACAGGGAAGCATGGCAGGTTGAGAGTAGCCGACAGCACCGGGAGCTGCAGGATCACAGCTCAATCCCCTCGGTACTGGGGCTGGCGGTGATAAAGGGTTAAACTCCCAGAAGAAAGACGGGCTTTGGCCTTGACTGCCCACACTCCCCACCTCCCCCGCCACTTCCCCACATTTCTAAGACGTCCCTTGTGCCGAATTCTTATTCAACTTCAAACTGACAAACTGTTTTTAATCTTTTCCTTCCATCCAGCCTGGAGATTGGGAAGCAAAAATCAATACGGGTTGGCAGGTGATCAAGCTGCCTCAGACTGGTGTGAGGAGAGAGCGCGCCCGAGCAGAGGACGGAGGAGGGCGGCCGGGGAAGGAGTTTGACTAAGTACCGTGAATTACTGCGAGAGGTCCAAAGGGCTGTGATTTCTCTGGCCTTGAGCAGGGGAGCTTGGGAATGCCATTAGAACAATTAGGTCACGAGTTCACAGCTGTTGAGGGGCCTGGGAGAGAGGCCTGAGGATTTCCTGACAGTTGAATGGGAGAGGGAGGGAGGGCGGCAGGCGGTGGGGGAAGGAGACGCTAGAGGGACTCAATCTTTCTGAGATGTCCTTTCCTTCGAAGCCGGACAATGCCGCTAGGCTGAGGGCTGCCTTTAAAGAGAAACCGGATAAACATCACCCAGGTTTAACTTGAGAAATGGCGTTTAAAATATTTTAACGGGTCTCTCAAGGACGGGATGGCAGGGAAGGAGGAGATGGGAAAGATGCTCATCCAGGTTCTCTACAACCCATTGGCCGGGTGGTTGAGTGGAGCACAGAGGCCCCAGTGCACATCATTCACATTCTCAAACCGAGGAAGATGGCGGATCCTCACCCAACTGGCGGGGAGCTGGAAATCTTAAAGGGTGGCCTCTACCCACGCGGATCAAAGCCAGGGCTGCGTCTGCTGCCGCCAATCAGACTCTCAGAAGCGGTGTCTGTGACTGTGAAATTTGAACTTGCTATTTGCACAGCGGCAGTCCCTTTCATTGTCTTGGCTTTGGAATAACTCATATCTGCAGAACTGGCTGGAATTCCAGGAAGATAAACTCCCAACAACACTGCATGTATCTTTGTGCACAGTAGCCTTTCCTATCAGATGTGAACTCTGCGGATGACTGAATAGAGTAATTTTCTGATTGGAGAGTTTCTGTTGAGGTTCTTGACCCTTCATGATAATTGTGTGTGTGTGTGTGTGTGTGTGTGTGTGTGTGTGTGCATGTGTGGGGGGGTACTAGAGTTTGAACCCAGGGGTATTCTACCTCTGAGCTATACCCCCAGCCCTTTTTATTTTGAGACAGGGTCTCACTCAGTTGCTGAGAGTCTTGCTATGCTGCTGAGGCTGTCCCTGAACCATGCAGCACTATATCTGGCTCTTACTTCATGATTTAAAATCACTTTTTTTTACTCATAGGATGTTCATCCATACTTTGATGAGTTCCTTCATAAATAGTAATCGTAGTGATTTTCAAGGAAGTATAATATGAGCAATCAAACACAAACAAGCTCAAAAATAAGACCGATAACTCAGCAAACTTGGAAAGGCTCAGAAATGCAGACCGGAAAGTGAGGGGAAGCCCCCTGCCTGCGGGACTATGGGTCTGGGGACAGGTCTGGTGGTCAAGAATTTGACATCTGTAAAACAAGGTCCAAAAATCACACTGTGTCAGAAACGAGAGCTGGGGCTAGGGTTGCTGTTGGCGGGAAGGGAAATGGGCGAAGCAGCTGCTGGTGAAAATCGTCTGAAAACGCCCAACCACATCATCTCCGTCGTGGTCATCGTCGTCATCATCAACAAGAACCTGGCTGAGCCTTCAGCGGAAGCATGGCACATCTACAGAGGCCACAGATAACAGACAGCCATAGGACCATGGCCTAATTGTACCATTTCTATATTCTGTCCTGAATCTACGATGATGCCACACAAGCCACCACAAGCCAGGCCCCGAGCTGATGGACTGGAGGCCTGAGGGTGCTGGACAGAGTCAGAGCGAGAGTGCTAGGCATAGTCCCCGAGCCCCGAGGGAAGGGATTTTACGAAAGCAAGAGAGAGAGATTTCAAGAAGTGAGAAGAGAAATTCTTAAACAAAATGTACAAAAATACAGGGAGAAGCAGATTCTGTGATAGCTCAGGACTCTCAGTAAAATAAATCTCAGAACAGTTTGAACAAAACTTTAAAATACTGTATTATACTCAAATAGAGGAATGACAGTAGGTCCCTGGAAGTGAGAAAGAACCTATCCAACAGGAATACCTTTGTGTTATTTAATACAAAAAAATCCCCTGAAATTCCTGTGACTAAAAACTTAACCATCGACTGCATTTCCTGGAACAAAAATTCAAGAGACAGAAAACTCTAGTCAGGATGCAAAGAGAAAATTAATGTATTGAAAACTTCTGAGAATACGTTACAGAGAGAAAAGGTAAAGTGTATACAAAATAGCCATTCAATTACATGTGGAGTGGAGACGCCCCAATTCCATGCAAGAGGAGTTCCTGAAGACTGTGAAACAGTGGTAGAGATCCAATGTGTAAAAGCATGAGAAGGTGTCTATAACACACGCTCATTGACACGAGATTTATAAACCAGAATAAAAAACTCCAATAAATCAAGAAAATGTTAAGCCACCTGAGAAAACCATGAGCATCCGACTGGAATAGGTATTTTACAGACGAGGATATCCGAATGGCCAACAAACCTCTGAAAATGTTCGCAATGTTATTACTCACCAGAGAAACGCAAAGTCAAACCATAATCAGAGACGCGGCGCACAGTCGGGATTCCTCAAAGAGTCGATCTTTGCAAGTGTTACGCTGGGTGTGGAAGAAATAGACCACCTTGCTGTCGAGTCTGTGAGTTGGTACCGTCAACCTTGAAAAGGTGTTGGCCGTGTACACTGAGTATGGAGGTATGCTTAACCTGCGACCAGCAGTCCTACTCGGGCATAACTAAGTTAGACGGTTATATAAGAGTGTCTACAGATGTGCACAGGAAAGTGCTGTGCGACTTATTTATAATTTTCTCAAAGATGGAAACAACCCAACTATCCATCAGCCATAGAGTGGATGAATTGGTATGTGTACACAAAATACTACACAGCAACGTAAAAGTGAATTACAGCAACATTCATCCCTGTGGAGGGAGGAAGGGATGTTGCAGACACAGTGAAGAGTGAGAGAAGGTCGGGCATGCTGGTGCACGCCTGCAATCCCAGTACTTGGGAGGCTGAGACAGGAGGAACACAGGTTTGAGGACAGCCTCAGCAACTTAGCAAGACTCTCAGGAACTTAATCCCAGTACTTGGGAGGCTGAGACAGGAGGAGCACAGGTTTGAGGACAGCCTCAGCAACTTAGCAAGACTCTCAGGAACTTAGGGAGACCCCGTTTCAAAGAAAATAGAATAATATAAAATAAAAAAGGGCTGGGGGTGTAGCTCAGTGGTAAAATGCCCCTGGATTCAATCCCCAGTCCAAAAAAAATTTAAAAAAGAGTAGGAGAAGCCAAGAAGAAAACAAAGAAGCAGACACAGTGGATCTTGACATGACAAATAAGACGCCAGAAATTAGTCCAAACATACCCGAAGTAATATTAAATGTAAACAGACTTCAAGTCAGCTGTTACAGGTCTTTGACAGTTTGGATTAAAAAAAAATAATAATGCTTCTTACGCAAGACACACATAAAAATCACACAGAAAGGGTGAAAATAAGAGGCTAGAAATGACCTACAGAGAAAACACCAAGGCAGAGACACTGGCATCGCTGTCAGGATGGATTTCAATAACAGAGTCTAAGACTGAATCACAGTAAACGAGGGGGCAGGTGACCTCGGGGGAGACCCGACTCCCACCCTCCACCTGGGAGTGCAAGTTGGTAAATACCAGTAGAGAACAGTCCAGCTCTGCAGCAGAGGTCTCGCCTGGCGCGCCCTGCCTTCCCTACAGCTCACGCCTGCCTGTCTTTCAGCTCCCCCACCCCCCAGGCACCTGCAGGCCTCATCCGAGGATTTTATTGGCTGCTGAAAGCTGTGTGGCTCCTGGAAGTGCCAGAATATTAGCATCCCTGGAGCAATGCTCCACCGAGGACCGAGGAAGCCTTCTCCTGGCTCCTCTTTCCTTTTGGGAATAATCTGGGGTGTGCATTCTGCATTGGCTCCCAGAGTTCCTCAGTGGGATAAAATTCCAATCACCCAGTAACTTTCCTGTGGATTCCCTTCATCTGCTGCCTTCCCTACCCTGCCTCGCCTCCCACGTCACTGTCCACATCTCCTCGCATCGTCTCCCAGATAAACTCTGCACACTGGCTTTCTGTTCGGGGTCTATTTTCAGAGCAATCCTATTAAGACAAGCACATTCCTATACAACTGAATATACACAAATTCAGGTAAATATCCTGGAGAAAGTCCACTACATGTGCACAAAGCTCAACTCCCTCCGGCCCTGCTGAGCCAGCCCCGCCTGCTGTCCCTGTGCATGGAACGGCCCCTCCTCTGGCCCACTGCGAGCCACGTTCCAGTCCCTGTATCCATATCCTGTACTCAGCAGGCACTCTCCTGCCTGTAGGTGGATGTGCACTTGGTGGACATGTGCTTGGTGGTATGGATGTGTGTCTGGTGCTGTAGATGTGCACTCGGTGTAGTGTGGACATGCACTTGGTGTGGTGTGAATGTGCACTTGGTATAGTATGGACATGCACTTGGTGGTGTGATGTGCACTTGGTGTGGTGTGGATGTGCACTTGATGTGGTGTAGATGTGCACTTGGTGGTGTGGACGTGGGCTTGGTGGTGTGGACGTGCACTTGGTGGTGTGGACGTGCGCCTGGTGGTGTAGATATGCCCTGGGTGGTACAGACACCACTCTCCTGTTGCCAAGTGGACATCCCTTTCACCTTTAGTCCCCAGTAGGTGACATTTAGATACCCCGGGCTTTAGAGGATGCACGACCGGCTCCCAGCGGTGTCCATGGATCCCCTATCTCACTCAGCGTAACGTTGGAGGAAAGTTGCCCCATGATCCCCAAGGCCAGCAGGGTGGGGCAGTAGGAATTGAACAGTGAACTGAAACTCTCTCCAAAGAGTCGTCTCTCCAGGACTCTCTTTCTCCAGGTTAGTTATTAGAAAGGGTAGTGTGCGCAATAAAGAAAGCGTTCTAATGAAAATTAAACCCCCAAGGGGAGAGATGTTCTGCCAGTTATTGTGTGTTGGTTATAAAGAAATATATTGAATACTGGCGATGCGTCATATTTCTTGGTGTCCAGTGGCCAAAGGACATCATTGAAGTCCATTTCCAACCAGCACATGTGAGCGTTTCCGTGTTCCAAAATGGGGTCAAGTCACCAATCAACTTCATTCATTTGCCATTCATTCATTCATTCATTCATTCATTCACGTCTTAATTCATTTACAAAGTGGCTGTTGACCTCCTTTCATGTGCCATATGTGTATGAAAAAGACTGGAATATTTTCTGTGTTATTGAGAAATTCGCAGTGGTACGTGCTATTTTATGGGAGATCTGAGAAAGAGGCACTCTATTCCTTTTGAAACTGTTGTAAAAATTTTTATGAAGAAGTAAAGGTTTGAAACCCTTATATCTTTATCTGAAACACAAAAGGAAACAAAATGAACCCTTCCTGATTCTAATTGCTCTGGACTCCTTCCTCAAAGCCATGAGCACCACAAGCCTGGTCCCAGCGCCCTCACCGTCAGCTGGCTGGGATTAGTTGGGGTTAGCGTCTCTTCCTTGCCTCCGGCAATGGCAGCGAAGGTCAGCAGCGCTCTCCTGACCACCAAATCCAGCGGGCTTGGATCGTCATCTCCGCCTTTGCCCCTCCTCTGATACTGGACGTTATTGATCCTTCCTTCTTCAGTCTCTCCTCCTGGACTGCCAGGACACCTGGCAAGATGCACTCATTATTTCCTGGTTTCTGAAGCTGGGTAAACCCACCCTGCAAATACGAGCCATCTGCAGGTTCAACTTGGTCAACTTCACTTCTCATGTTTTCTTTTCTTGGATTGAAACCAGGGGCTTGAACCCAGGGGTATTCTACCTCCAACTACACCCCCGCTTCTTTTATTTTTTATTTTGAAAGTGGGTCTTACTAGGTTGCTAAGAATCTTGTTAAGTTGCTGAGGCTGTCCTCGAACCTGCAATCCTCCTCTCTCAGCCTCCCAAGTACTGGGATTACAGGCATGTGCCACCACTCCTGGCTCACTTCTCATTTTATTCTCAACCATGCTCATAATCTCAGTCATCATTATACAACAATGTCTCCTGTCCAGATTTATGACCCACACTGGTCTAATTTCTGGACCAATACAACTACCTGCCTCATGGAAATCTTTAACTGGACTTCTACCACTACTGTGAAATAAGTGGATCCCAACTAGAGCTCAACTCTTATCCCTAAACATGCTTTTCTTCCTATGACTCCCTTTTGCTGGCTCTTACCAATCGCTCCAGACACATCCTGGGAGTCAGTCACCCTGGAAACCTCCCTCTCTCTTATTTCCCAAATCCAGACACCAAATCCCACAAGTCCTTCTGGCTGTTTTCCCCTCAAATTATTTTCTCCACTTCTCTGCATCTCCCTCGTTTCAGGCTCTCATCATTTCCTGGCTGAGCACAGCTCCCTTCCCTCTAGTCCTCAAAGGCTTTTGGTTAGAGGGATTGTTCTTAAAGCATAAGGCTTACATTACTAATTTGTTACGGGGAAACACCCTTAAGCATTAGTCAGTGTTTTCAAGATCCTCAACATGGCGGGCAAGGCTCTTCCTAAAACGGCCCCTTCTTTCTCCTCTCAGTTAGCATCTTGGTGTGCTGCACCTTTGCATAGTAATTAGAATTCTTTCTATTTGCATGAACTTGTCGTGCTGGTTCCTGAGTATGTATCTTTGCCCTTTCTGCCATCTCCACTCAGAATTGCTTTCTCAGAATCTCCTCTCCTCTCCTCTCCTCAGCCTGGTGAGAACCACCCCATCTCTACACCTGTAACTCCAGGGCCACCTCACATGAGCGCCAGCTGGCCCCTCCCAGGCGGACTTGATCACAGGGTTCTTTATGTCTCTCCTGTCCCCTCTGTTTCTCTCCAAGCAGACTACTTTTATATCATACAATACCGCATAGTACCCATTTATTGACTGCAGTCTCTGTCAGTGTGGTAGGCAGAATAATGGCTCCCAAAGATGCCCACATGCTAATCCCCAGGACTGTGAGGATATTAGTATTAGGTTATATGCCCTTGAGGACTAAAGGTTGCTAATCAGCCAACCTTAAAATACGGAGAGGGTTTTTGGAGTATGCAAGTGAGCCCAGTGTAATCGCAGAGTCCTGAAAGTAGAGCTACAGGACGGGAAAGTTGGAGCCTGGGAAGAGGAAGCCAGGCTGGAGCCCTGCAGTGTGAAGACTGAACCCTGTGGCTGGATTTGGAGTCTTTTTGACTTCTGATTTCCAGAACTATAAGGTAATAAACTTGCCTTGCTTTAAGTCACTGAGTTCCAGGTAATTTGTTAGCACAGCCACAGAGAGCTAAGACAAGATGCACGTTCCACCTGTGTGAAGACCGCTCCTTGGAGCCCAGGGGCTGGCACCCAATTAACAGTTAATATTTTCATACTGGATGATGGAGTGTAAGTCCTGGGAACTGAGGGAACTTGAAAAGCTTGCTCTCCACCTGAGCGGGTGCGAAGCTCTGATGCATAGAACAGTTACGACATAATGGAGTGGTGCGGTGTGCCGGTGACCGTGTCCTGTAGGAAGTGAGGGAAAAGGGACATTCAAAATGAAGGCAGAACAGCGTGGTGTGGACTCAATGCCTAAGACACCACCCACCCCTCCCGTGTACAGGTCCTACGCCTATTTCAGGAAGTAGCAGGAGAGGGTGCAGGAGGACGGCAGGGATGCTGGCGGTGACTGCGGTGACGTGTCACAGCGGCGCGCAGAGAGGCCTGTCCAGTCCTGTTCTACACAGGGTCAGGGGATCACACTGGCACTTAAGAGAGACTTGGACGCCTGCGTGGGCTGACCAGCGGGCCAGTGGGTGGATGGAGACTCAAAAGGAAAGCCGGATTTGCACCTGGAGGACATGCCTTTGCAGAACAAAAAGTCTTGAAACACACTGATGCCATTTTAGACCACTCTGCTTGTTCATGATGCCCAAACTTTATATCAGGCCTGACGGTAGAGAGTGCCTCGGCCCTGCCCCATCCCTGGTGTTTCCCTGATTTTTCCATCACACGGTCTTTGCTTATTTGCAGGACTATTTAACCTCCCTGCAGCACTTGCCTGCGGCTACACCCTTCCCCAGTTTCAGCCGCTGCTGCCCCAAAAGCCGATTCCACCAGCTCTTACCTCTCCTCCTCAGCACCCCGCACCCCCATGCCATCCAGCGCAACATTTGGGGGTATTTGGTAACATTTAGCCCCTGACAGAGATGTGTTCTTCTTCACTGTCCCTGATTAAGAGCTCTGTTTCATTTATTTATACACCCAAGGTGCAGTGAAGGAAGTACGGGCTCCGGGTAGACAAGTCGAGTCTGCCTGTCCCCTCAGGCAGAGGTGGGGCCTTCCTTCCCGCACAGAGCTAGGGAAGGGCTGAGGCCAGCTCCTGCAGGTGTGGTGAGGGGGCGGGTATCCTCCCTGTGCAGGTGGAGGCAAGAGAGGTAGAGCCCATTTGTGGAAGCAAAGGGTTTATGAGAGTTTTCCATAAGCCAGATGAATGTCATTGGCAGGGAGAACGGGCGCCAGCCATTTAATTCTGGCCCAAGAAAACCATGTGGAAGGTTGTTGTCTCTGGAGGGAATCCAGGCAGCATGACAGCAGGTGCCAGGCGCTACGGTGCGTCTCCCCTTGCTGGGTCAGCTGAAGGCCCCTCAGAGCAGGCTCGGGAAACCCCAGAGTGGCTGCGGACCCAGGACACCTGGCAGGCCCTCGGCCGCTTCTCCTCTCTGCTCAGGCCCCACCACTGGGGACCAGGGACAGAACCCGGCAGGCTGGGCGGAGGTCCTCCACACCCACCTGCCTGCTCCAGGGAAGCCAGGAAGCTGAAGGTCCTGTGGGTCACATACTGGGCTGACCTTCTAATTTCTGAATCAAGACTGGTTTTGGCAACTTCAAGTGACCACAGGACTTAAAGCCACAGTTTTACTGAAAAACAGTTAAAGTGATGATCAATAATATCAAAAAGACCAGGAAGTCCATAGACCAGCCACAGTGTGCACAGGCAGGTAGAATTCCCTGCGGTCTGGGGTGTCCGGCTTCGGTGCTCCTGGTCCAACCGCTGCGACACCGCGGTTGGCTCTTCCAGCCATGGGGCTGACCACACGCTGAGCACTACAGCAAGCATTTCTTTGATTATCATCATGTTTTGATTTTTTTTGTTTTTTTTTCCAAAATGGGTGACCATTAAAAAACATTTCAGAATTATTTTGTGTATTTGTGATACTAAATACTCAGAAAAATAATCCTCTAAAGAATCATTTTCTCCATTGATTCAACAGACACAATTTTCTCTGTATTAGACCCCATATTAACTAATGGTTGTTTAATGGTAGAAAAAAGAACAAAAAACCCAAAATTGTTTCCTGTTTTCACCAGGGTTACAGTTAATAAGAGAGGTCTACATTAAATAGAGAAGTAAAAGAACTTAGAAATTTTGTTAAGTGTTGATAAGGAAGGAACCGAGTCCTTATAAATAATAACGAGAGAGAATACGTTCAGATCAACATAAAAACCTTGTTATAACTAGAATGAGGCTTGGGCTCTGCGGGTGGTTTTGTAAATTGGTACGATCACTTCGAAAAGCAACTTGGCCATATGTATCGAAAACCTTTCACAAAAATTTTCAGGTGCTTTAGCCGAGTGATTCGGTTAGAGAAATTTCTCCTAAGAAAATGCTTTGGAAAGGGACCCGAGACTAATGAGCCAGCACATTCACGGAGACACTGTTTAAAGTAGTGAACCACTGAAAATGATCTAAATGTATAACAAAAAGAAAAGGCTATATAAATTAGGGTAAATTGATACGACAGAAAACCACGTGGTCTTTTACAAAGCATACTCATGATCTGTTAAGTGGATCCAAGATTCTATACGTATGTAATATGATTCCAATTTTAGAAATAATCAATGGAAAAATATAGCATTTATGAATGAACTATTGTGTACCAGAACTAGGAACAGTAGCAAATGATAGATGATTTTTACTTTGTCTGTATGTTTCTGTTTTTTTCCTACAATGATTTGTTCTTTCTGCTTGAAGAAAAGAAGAATATTATAAAACAGAAAAATAAGTATCAACAGACACCAAAAGGTGACAACTGTTTACAAAGAACGAGTACCTGTAGTTTGAATGCTTCATCTATGAGTTCAATGCATTTTAAAAATATTCCTATTGTTTCCTAAATTTTTTAAAATAAATCTGTCACTACGTTAGAGGCATCAACAATCTCTATGCAAATGCCAGGCTTGGAGTGGAACAGACAAAAATCCCAGCTCTTCCACTGAAAACCCATCTCTGTGAGTTTGGACAAACTGTTCAACTTCTCTGAATTCACATATTTGTTTATTCACAAATTTATTAATGTCTTGAAGTTCATTTCTTTTTTGGTGAATGAAATGAGGACTTTTTTCACATTAGAGAAAAAAGAATTACAGTTGTTAGTAGTCTTTGGCTAAATTTCAAACAGGAATGTAGAAGCTAACATGCTTAACTGAATTTCATGAGTAGCAGAACAAAATTGATCAATTATAAACTCTGCAGGATTTATACCCCCATTTTTATCAAATGTTCCCATTTTCAATGACCATCCTTTGATAGAATTCCAGTTTCAATGTTTTCTGGAAATAGAAAGCTTCCTGAGTTGCTACAAACGTGTCCAGTGACTACTGCAGTTGCTGTTTTAGTAATACCTAGTGTTAGCCGGGCGCAGTGATGTGTGCCTGTAATCCCAGGACTTGGGAGGCTGAGATGGGAGGATTGCAGGCAGGAGGCCAGCTGTAGCAACTTAGTAAGACCCTAGGCAACTTATCAAGACCCTGTTTCAAAATAAAAAAAATTAAAAAGGCTGGGGGTATAGCTTTGAGGTAGAATGCCCCTGGGTTCATTCCCCAGTACAAATAATAACAATAGTAATAATAATAATAACAACAACAATAATAATAATACCCCACATTTGCAGACAACTTACTGGAATCTGACTTCCCTGTATCCACATAGTCCCTTAGTCCCCCAAAGACCCTGTCCTCCATCTCAGTCTCGGCCTTCCCAGGAGCTGGCCACTGCACAGAAAAAAGAGATTATTACAGTGGCGCTGCAGAAACCAGTGACTTTCTGAGTTTTAAAGCAGGTCCACAATTATTCTCAGTAGTTAAGCACTCTTTCCCCTAAAGAGTCATTGTACACTCTGCTTAAATATTAGCTCACTTTCTATAATGGCCATGATTTAGAAAGGTTTTATGTAAGTGTGCGGGGAAAGCTGGTTATTTAATGTTATCCTATGGTGAATTCTTTATTAAAATAAATGCTCGTTACCAAATTTACCGTTTCTTATCTGGGGTTTTGTTTAATGAGCCATATCTACATTGATTTCAGTTGAATGAAGGGACGTCATTTCACAGGCCAGCAGGGTTTCTGAAAAGAGGCAATTCCTTAAGTCAGTCTCTTCCTTTGTCAAGTGCTGCAGGTCTGGATGGTCCAGGCCTGTCCCAGCTGTTGCTGCCAGAGATGGGTAAGGAACATCCTTCGAGAGGAGCCAGGTTCAGAGCCCTGTGGTCAGGGAGCTGCAGGAGGTCTTGGGCAGGAGGGGCCTGGGATCTGCCAAGAGCAGGCCCTGGGCAGATCAGCCTGGGTGTTTGCTGCCTGCATACTAGCAATGTCCCGAATTGAATTTCCAGGTGTTATTTCTGAGCAATAGAAAAGTCGGGATATGCTGGTAAATCTTGAACAACCTATTGGAAGAAGTTTGGAGGTGGGAATAAAAGCAGTTTCTTTGTTGTCACATCTGCCAATTCCCTCGGTGTAAATATTCCCACCATAATTGATTCCGAGCTGGTAATGTGAAGTCATGCAATAGGAAATTGGGAAGATACGGGAATGCAGCTTTTACCCGTCAGCAGAGATTGGGGCCGCTCTGCCACACCCCTTTCCTCGCTCTTGCTTGGAACGTCAGACACTCTGAAGTTCTCTCAAAGTTGTATTTTGTCTTTTTAACCTCTGCCTCAGCATCCTTATTGACTTTTCTTTTGTCATTTTCTCCTCCTCCCCCTCCTCCTCTTCATCTTTTCCTTCTTCTCTTCCTCTCCCTCCTCCTCCTCTTCCTCCTTCTCTTCCTCTCCCTCTTCCTCCTCCTCCTCCTCCTTCCTCTTCTCTCTCCCTTTTCCTCCTTCTCTTCCTCTCCCTCCTCCTCCTCTTCCTCTTCCTCCTCCCTCTCTCTCCCACTCCTCTTCTCTCCCTTTCTCCTCCTTTCTTTCCTCCTCTTCCTCCTCCTCTTCCTCCTTCTCTTCCTCTTCCTCTCCCTCCTCCTCCTCTCTCCTCCTCCCCCTCTCTCCCTCTCCTCCTTTTCCCTCCTATTTCCCCTCCACCTCTCCCTCCTCCTGTCCCTCCTCCTCTCCTTTCTTCTCCTCCTCTGCCTTTCCCTCTCCTCCTCCTCCTCCTCCTCCTCCTCCTCCTCCTCTGCCTCTCCCTCCTTCTGCTCCTCATCCTCCTCTCCTCTTGGTTTTCTATCACAGTGGCTCCCACTGGCCCACATATCTCATTCTGAGATCAGACCGCAGTTCCACCCCTTCTCCGTGCACCCCATCCGACCACAGGTGACCTCATTCAGGAGCACGGTTGGTCTGAGTGTGGTTGAACTCAGCATGTGTGGTGATAGCGTGGTACCGTTCAGATGGAGAAAGATTAAGACGGGCACCAACCACTCCTGAAGGAAAATATGACAGGGGATCCCACTGACACTCTTGGTTAGATAAATTGAAATATGAAAATGCTTTAAAACTGGAAATGATTTTTCAATGCAGAGCATCATTACAATTCATTTTATTAATTTTATTTTGTGGTACTGGGGATTGAACCCAGCCCTATTTATTTATTTATTTGTTTATTTTGAAACAGGGTCTCACTAAGTTGCTGAGTCTCACTTAGAACCTGCAATCCTCCTGTCCCAGCTTCTCAAGTACTGGGATCACAGTCATGCACCACTGTGCCTGGCTACAGTTCATTTTAAACAAAGCCCTTGTATTCATGTCATGAAATACTTCTTTCACGGCTCCCTCTACATCCCCTTTCTGCATCCCAGGTCCTGCCAATGGTAGCTGAGAAAGGGAAAAGAAAGAAAATCTTTCTACCCACAATCCCCCAGTTTTTCCCCTCATAGTTTATAGCGTCTCATCTTCATGCTTTTTTCTTCTCCTTTTTATTATTTTCATTGTCTTGTTTCTCTTCTTTCCCATTCTTTTCTTTGACCCCTCCATGGTTTTTCCCTGTATTTCATATGTGGCTAAAAAAGACAGATTTTTCTAAGCAGCATTTGGCAATAGGGCTCTGGAAAGCTGGTGGTTCCTGAAGAAATCTCAAATGGTGGAGTGGTGCGCCTGGAGTCTTTGTTTGCTGAAGCAACACCTAGTATCCTTGGTAAACCGCTTGGCTAGCACCTATTGAGCATAAGACCATGTGTATTATCATTAATAATTATAAATACTTTCATAAGTACAAGAGGGTAAAAAATCCCTTCTCAGGGCTAGTACTTTGTCTATTAAAAATTAATTCTTTACAAATATTTTGGTCCTGGGCAATGGTCAGAGTCTCTGCATTGAAGAAAGATGATCATGGGGCCAATTGTTGCACAGGATGACGTGCGCATGAGCGGGATCCAGCAGAAGGAACGTCCTTGGGAGAAGGTGATGGAGAATCTTACCAGCACCGTGATCTAGTTAATATTCCTGCTCGACGGACCCCTCAGGATCAGATATATAGTGGCAAAGGAGAGAGAATTCAGGATGACAAGAATGATTTGTCAACTCAAGCCGCTGACTAAAGGTGGGTGTGCTGACCCAAGTAACGTTGAAGATAGAATATTCTAGTTTATAGAAGGAGGACCAACCAAGAACTGAGCAGGGCAGAAAGTCAACCTTAAGTATGTGGAGACCATTATGCCTCCGAATTACAGCAACTTGTCTTTATATTACTTATTCTTCTCAAATGTATCCTTTGCTTTTATTCTTTAAGCAAATATTTTAGGGAAGAAGAGCTTCAATCTCATTTTTACAGAGGTAGAAACCAAGCCCTGAAGATGTGTCTTCACCCAAGGGAAAGTACGCAGTGAACGCTGGGGAAGAGAAGAAATCTGGGTGTATGAGTACCACACATTTCTTTTCTGCTCCGGATTCTATCAATAAGTACCGAAGACGAATTGGCCACTGAAGTCCAGAGTGTTAAGGAATGGGCCGGGTGCAGCACACAGTGATTAGATAAGCTAATGGGGAAGCATGTTCACCTTCTGACATTGTTCTTCACTGAGTCCCACTGAAGCCCAAGACAGGCTTGGGTCATTTGAAGCGAAATGGAAAAGTTGCCGTGAGGCCCAGGCCGCCTCTGAGGATAACGGCAGATAGACCGGGGGATGTGTTAGAGGTGACTGGCTCAAGTCTGGAGGATTCAAATGGCTCTTGTTGTATTCATTAGAAGCAGGTTTGCTTAAAGGTCTCTAGAGTTCCCCGGGAATGGGGCTGACATTTGCAAATGATAGGCTCAGAAACTTGCGTCCCTGCGCAATTCCCCCTTCCCATTGTTCGTGTTCCTTCGAGCTCTCCTTCTGGACACTGGTAAATCTACAGGAAATGCGCTCATGTTTTCTGTTGTCACATCTCATCAGTGCTCTGCCGGGAGGGCGGGGAGAGAGAAGGAGCTGGGGAAGAAGGAGAGACCGCCCTGGGCTGGCTGGGCAGCAGCATGCAAATGAACGCGGCTCTGTGAACATTTCCCCAGCAGTCACATTTTATTACAGCCAAATTATGGGACGCGATTCCTGGAAAATGGCACAAGAGGAACAAAAAAAAAAAAAAAAGGAAGGTGACCATGCATGATTTATTCTTAATTCTTAATCAGCTCACTTATTCAAACGACAGGGGCACCCAGCATTCAGTTGTTCAGATCCTTCTATAAGCACACATGTTTACTAACTGTATTGACAGCTCTAGAGAGGACAGGCGTGTGTATGGGTCCATATTAATTCTTACATGACCATCCACATCTTTTGCCCCTTTACCATCTTGGGTATATTAAAAATCTTCAAATTTGACCTAGGATCCAACTCTTCTAAAACGCGTCAGTCCAGAACCAATAAGATGGTGCCACTTCTGAGAGCATGTGGACCCTCACCAGGTAACGAATCTGCCGGTGTTTGAGCCTGGACTTCCCAGTCTCTAAAACTGTGAAAAATAAATTCCTGCTGTTTATAAGCCACCCATGTATGGTAAGACTAGGTACATTGGAAAGGGACAAAATAAGATCTATAAAGAAAAAGCTTCGTCTGTCAAAATGAGTGCTGAGTGGACATAGATGTTTAATATCTCAACAAAGAAGAATATTAAAATAGTTATGTCTGTATTTTTGTTTTTTATTTGGTTTGCTTTTTTTTTCCTTTTTGGTGGTGCTGGAGATTTTCCCCAGGGGCATTCTACCTCTGAGCTACACTCCTTGAACTATTTTATATTTATTTGGAAACAGGGTCTTGCTAGGTTGCTGAGAGCCTTGCTAAGTAGCTGAGGCTGGCCTCCCAAGTACTGGGATTACAAGCGTGCACCACCATGCCCAGCTATAACTCTATTCTCTACTTTTAAAAAATATCAAGTAGAGGCTGGGTGTGGTGGCACACAATTGTAATCCCAGTACTTGGAAGGCTGAGATAGGAGAATTGCAGGTTCACAGTCAGCCTCAGCAACTTAGTGAGGCCCTCAGCAACTTAATGAGATCTTGTTTCAAAATAAAATGTAAAATAGGGCTGAGGGGGTAGCTCAGAGGTAGAATGTCCCTGGGTTTAATCCCCAGTATCACCAAAAAAAAAAAGTCAAGTAGAGGCTTGGAAAATATAAAAAAAATTACCCAAATCAAACTTTTAGAGCTAAAACTTCAATGTTTGTTTATATGTATCTCATTTTTATCATAGATATATATTATATGCATGTCTAATATAGATAGGTAGGTGGCTTAACAACAGATTAGACACTACAGGAGAAAAGATTAGTGACTATAACAACGCCACTAATAGAAACTTCCCCAAAGTAAACATAGAAAGAAAAATACAAAAATGCAACTAAAAGAACATTAGTGAGCCTTGAAAAAGCTATTTGAGACCTAATATATGTGTCAATAAAGTTTATGAAAGAGAGAGAGGTGAGGAAAATATTTGAAAAAGTAATGGCCCCAGATGGGCCAAACTTGATGAAACCTATGACCACACATATTAAAGAAGCCTAATGAGAGCCAAGCACAAGACACGAAGACAATTACACGATTAATTGATTGATTATTACTTACACCAATATAATCAATCCACTCAAAGCACATTACACTAAAAATGATGAAAAATAAATGTGGTAGAAGAGTTTTTGTCAGAAACAACATGAGCAAGATAGATAAACAATATCTTTAAGAAAGCGAAAGGAAAAAAAAAGACGTCATTCTAGAATTCTATACTCAGAACAAACATCTTTCAAAGTTGAAGGCAAAGTAAAGGCTTTTTAAGGCGTACAGAAGCTGAAAGTCTTCATCATTAACACACCTACTGTATGAGAGATACTCAAGGAAGTTGTTGGGGAAGAGTGAAATGATCAGATGACAATACACAGGAATGGGAAAACTAGAAACATGTGTAAGTGTATAAGGGTCCTTTCTCAAACAAACCTGCGAACAGCAATTAACATTTAAATAAAAATAATATAATCTAGTATGGAGTTATAGCAAATATAAAAGTGAAATGACTGATAATAATGTCATAAAGGAAAGGAAGAAACAAATTGTAGTATACTACTGCAAGGATTATATGTTATATGTGGAGCAGTAAATTGTACTGTAATAGGAATATTGCAATAAGTTAAAAATGTATATCATGGTCCCCTCATCCATATATTATGTAGAAAATCCAGAAGTAAACAATTCATGGATCTTAAGTTGCATGCCATTCTGAGTACCAAGATGATATCCCACTTTGTCCTGCAGAATATATATCATCCCCTTATCCAGTGTATCCACTCCGTATGTGCTACCCTCCGGCTAGTCAGTAGCTGCGTGGTTAGTAGGGTGACTGTTGCAGTACTTCAGTGCTGTATTCAAGAAAATCTTATTTTACTGACCAAGGGCCTCAAAGCTCAAGAGTAGTGATTCTGGGAATCAGAAATGCCAAAGTCATTTTCTTTAAGTGAGAAAGTGAAAATTCTCAACGTAATAAGGAAAGAATAAAAGGTGTGCTGAGGTTGCTTAAAAAGGTAAGGATGAATCTACCATCTATGAAATTGTGAGGAGGGGAAAAAAACTTGTGCTACTTTCGCTGTCACGCCTCAAAAGACACAGTGTGCTAAGTGTCTAGTTAAGAAGGAAAAGTCATTACATTGGTGGGTAGAAGATACAGAGAGAAAATGGGCTCCAATCTACAGATTGCACCAGAAAGCATTGGGATATACAAAGAGGCCAGCAGGGCCCCCAAAATGAGAAATGAGTGACAGCACACTGGTTACTGTGCATAAGGAACCATTACAGGTTCAGGGAGAGGTTTGGACTGAGAAATACAAAAATGCTGAGGAGACCTGGTCTGCTGGGGGAGACACTGGCACATTTCTGGCAGAGCTGAAGTTGACGAAGGAGAAAGGGCACCATCCGAAGCAAGTCTTCAATTACAACACAACCAGACTCCGAGGGGAGAAGATGCCCGCTAGAACCTGCAGCAGTAATGGTTTAGTAGAGGCCCCCAGATGTGAACCTGGCAGAAATGCTGGATAAACTCCAATGTGGGTGGCAATGCTGCAGGGCATTCGAGGCAGCCTGGTGTGGTGCTCAGAGCAGAGAAGACAGCCATTCTCAAAACCAGTAGCACAAATGCCTTGCTCTTGTTCTGGCAACACAATAAGAAAGTGTGGGTGACAGCCCTTGTGTTTATGGGAGGGCTCTGCCAATGAAGTTCATCCCAGAACAGAAAAACTACTTGGAAGAGGAAAGGTTGGAATTTAAAGACCTATTAATAATAGACAATGCACCTGGCCATCCTGAGTCTGTTTGCTATGAAAATGTCAATGTGGAGTTTGCATTTCTACCTCCAAATACAGCCTTGTTGCTTCAGCCCCGGGACCAGGGCACTGCTGGGTTGGTCAAGGCCACATGCACCTGCCTGCGATCTTGTTGCATTCGATTAGCAGTCCATGCCGGTCCTCATCTGGACATCACCCAGCGCTGGAAGACATTCGTCGATGCTGATGCAATAGCATTCATCACGTTTCAATGCAGGAATTAAAACCAGAAACTGTAAGTGCCTGCTGGAAGAACTTATGGAGTGAAATCATTAATGAGTTTAACGGCTTCCTGCGGATTGATGGAGAAGCGAGGAAAATCATTCACACCGCAAGGCAGGTGGGTGGAGAGGGCTTGCCAACGTGAAAAAGTAGAGAAGCATGTGAGAGGCCGGTGAGAAGCATCAACAGGGAAGGAATTGTAAGAACTTGTTCAGTTGTCTACAGAGAAAGACGACGAAGAAGAAACGGAAGCATGACTGAACTCCGCTGGTGATTAAAGTGCACACACACTGGAGCACAAAGTGATGTAAGACAATCCTGGGGTGGAAAGCCGCCTTAAAAGCAGGCTAAAGCAGGACCACCCAGGGCCACGGCCTCTGCAGCGGTGCTCTGAGAGTTACAAAGGAAGAGACAACAGCTTCCCATTACGATGTTCTTCCAAAAGGTTTGGCCAAAACATCTTCAACTATCAAGGATCCCCAACTGTCTACACCATCTACCCCTGACATCCAACCACAGTCATGGTCATGACTCAGTGACCCGGATCCCCTGGAGAGGTGGTCCTCCTCCTGACAACGCATCAGAAGGTCCATGGTGTCCTAGAGCTGTGTCAAAATGTCTACCACATAGATCCACTGTAGCTCTTCACATAGGCATTGTAGCATCTCGCGTCATCACCGAAGAAAGGGGGATACAACACAGTAAGAACTCAGAGGAGAGAAACACATTCACACCACTTTTCCTTTCTTTTCTTTCTTTTTTTTCTGGTACTTGGGATTGAACCAGAGGCATTCTACCTCCAAGCTACACCCCCAACCCTATTTTTATTTATTTATTTATTTTTATTTATTTATTTTGCAATGCTTTATTGAGTTGGGACAACTAAAAGAAATACTGAAGGGCAGAAACTATGAGAAAATGCAAATCAAATGAAAGCAGGAGAGCTAGCATTCATTTCAGGGAACCAAGGATTTGAATTTAATACGAATAAAACATCATCACAAGACAATAAACAAATTCTGGGGTATATCTGGTGGCACATGTCTGCACTTCCATGTACATGTTATTAAAATTGGCATTGATAATTTCATAATGTATATAGTATTATTTGAACTTCTTTTCCCATCGTATCCTCCTCCCTCAGCTTCCCTTAGCTACGACCCCTCCATCCACCCATTGGGGTCTCTCCTCCTTTATCTGAAGTCCTTTTTGTTTCTCTAGTTTCCACATAGGAGAGAAAACATACAAAATCCTTCACTTTCTGAGACTGGCTAATCTCGCTTAGCATAATATTCTCTAGTTCCATCCATTTTTCTGCAAATGACACAATTTTGTTCTTTTTTATGACTCTGCAAAATTGCATTATATGTATATATCACAGTCTCATAATTGATTCATCTGTCCATGGGCACCTAAGCTGGTTCTATAATATGGCTATAGTGAATTGTGCCGCTATAAACATTGATATGCATATATCACCATAATATTGACTTCAATTCCTTTGGACAATACCCAGGAGTTGTAAAACTGAGTCATATGGCAATTCCATTCCCAATCTTCTGAGGAATCCCCACACTGATCTCCACAGTGGGTGCGATAATTTGCAATCCACCAACAGTGTATAAGGGTTCCTATTTCCCCACATCCTCCCTAACATTTACTATTGTTTTTGTTGTTATTCAGTAGTGGTGAAGTAACCTAGGGGCATTCTACCTTCGAGCTACACCCCTAGCTCTTTTTTAAATATTTGAAACAGGGTCTCGCTAAGTTGCTGAGGCTGTCCTTGAACCTATGATCCTGCTGTCACAGCCTCCCAAGTAATGGGATTTCAGGCAAGTGCCACCATGTCCAGCTGTTTGTATTCTTGATGTTTGTCATTCTAACTGGGGTTAGAAGGAATCTCAGTGTAGTTTTGATTTGCATCTCCCTTTTTGCTAACATTCTTTTTTTTTGACAACAATTTTATTTTTATTTTATTTTTTATGTTTAACAGGTTTTTTCTTTTTTAAATTTATTACATTTATTGGTGCATCGTAGTTATACGTTCTGATAAGTGTCAGGGTATCAGAAGCATGCATGCACACATTGCTCATTTAGCCCTCCCTCAAATCCCACCCTATTACCTCCCCCTTCCCTCCTTTCCGTGCTCAGCATAGTGATTGACTCTGATAAGTTTGTGTGTAGACCTCATGTCCATTAGTGTATTTCCCTCTTCCCCCCTCCTGTCTCCCTCAGTTAGGTCACCTTCTTTGCTCAACTAAAGTTTTCTCCTTCTCTGTCTGGGGTTCCCTTCTAAATCTCATTCTCCCTAGCTTCCACAAATTAGGGAGAACATCCGACTTTTTACTCTTTGTGACTGACTAATCTCACTTAGCATAATGTTCTCCAGTGTCCTCCATTTCCCTGCAAATGATGTAATTTTGTTCTTCTTTATGGCTGCATAAAATTCCATTGTGTACATATCCCATAGTTTTGTGATCCATTCATCTGTTGATGGACACCTTGGCTGGTTCCAAAGTTTGGCAATTGTGAATTGTGCAGCTATAAACATAGATACACATGTATTAGTCTGGTAGTTTGGTTTCAGTCCCCGCGAGTCCCTGTGTCCGCGCTGGGTGGTCTCCCCCTGGGGCGGATCATTGACTTCCAGTCTCGTTGAGCGCTGCTCTTAATCTCTGGGGGGGGGGCTCAGTCGCTGCTGCAGGTTCTGGTCAGGCCTCCGCGCCCTGGGGACTCTGCCGAGTGTGGATCGAACTGTTGTTCTCTTTTGTCGCTGCTGCTCTGCAGTGCTGGTTTTAGAAGAGCTCCCTGGCTTTGTTGGTGGCCTGCAGAGGCCGCACTGCTGGTAGCCGCCGGCGCGTTCTGACCAAGATGGCGCCACTGACGCTTCTGCTGTCACGGCAATTCGGGTCTGTGTCGCACGTGGAGCAAGTCGCTGCTCGCCTTCACTGCTGCTATTCTGCAGCTGCTGGATTCATAGCAGGTCGCTGGCGTCTCTGCTGGACTTGTGCAGGAGCCACAATGCTGGTAGCCGCCGGCAAAGTCCTGCCAAGATGGCTCCGCTGCTGCTGCTGTGGCCGCCGCTGTTTGGCGTCTTGAGTGTGGAGGAGCCGCTGCTCGCTTTCGTCTCTGCTGATCTGCAGTTGAGCTCACAGCAGGTCTCTGGCTTCTCTGCCGGCGGCGTGTGGAAGCTGCAATGCTGGGAGTGGCCGGCGCGAACCGGCCAAGATGGCGCCGCCGCCGTCCCTCAGGTAAGTCGCTTGGAGTTTTTTACTTCCCTCTGTTTTGTCTTCTGGCTTTCATTCTGTCGCGTTTCAGACTTTTCGTTGTTTACTTCAAGTTTTTGTTGCTTTTTTTCTCCTGTGGAGAAGTTGCTTTCACGGCGATTGAGATCCAAGTCTCAGAGAGATCGTAGTGTGGTATATCCCTTGGTCGCCATCTTGGATCTTGCTTTATTTTTTATTTTGAAACAGAGTCTCATTAAGTTGCTGAGGCTGGCCTCAAACCTGCGATCCTCCTGCCTCAGCCTCCCAAGTACTGGGATTACAAGTGTGTACCACCATGCCCAGCTATATTCATACAACTTTTATCACAATGCATTGTTATAATTGTTCTATTTTACTATTAGTTATTATTATTAAGTCGTTACTATGCTTAATTTATAAGTCAAACTTTATCATAGCTATACACATTTGGGAGAAAAACATATATATGTACATAGGGTTTGGTGTTACCTGTGGTTTCAGGCATCTGCCAGGAGTCTTGGAATATATCTAGGAATCCAAGAAAAATAGAAAAAAGGACTGAAAAAATAGTTAATCCAAAAGAAACCACAATGGAATAGCACTACTACCTCATTAGAATGGTAAATTTGGAAAAAAAAAGACTATATCCCATCTTGGTGGAGCAGAAGAGGAACTGGGACTCACACACTCTGCTGCTGAAAATCAAAAATAGAACAACCACTTTGGAAAACATTGGCAAATTTGGGCAAAACCCTAAGATATGACCCACTCATTTTATTCCTAGGTATTTAGCCCAAAGAACTGAAAGTATATGTTTCTATAAAGGCATATGCACATATTTTCTTACCAGTTTCATTTATATTAGCTTCAAACTGGAAACATCCCAGTTGGTCATCAACAGGTGAGTGCAGAAACAAATTGTGGTATGTCCATGCAATGGAATATTACTGGGCAATAAAAAGAATGCCCTACTGACACATCATATAACATTGATGAATCTCAAAATAATTATGTCAAGTTTAAAAAGCCAGACAAATTCAGTTATGTGCAATTCTAAATGAGTCAAGGTCTTCTAGGTGATAGAAAGAAATACCGAAGATAGAAAGAAACACAAAAAGAAAGAAAAAACAGCAAATAATTAGTGCAGAGGATAATTCTGAAAATTTTCTCTCAGCCCCTATGTATCTTCTATCCTTATTATTCTTAATGTCATGATCTCCCTAGCTTCAAAGACAGAATTTTTAGAGGACTATTGAAAGGATGTTTTTTCATCAAGTAATATTTATTGAACAAACTATTAAAGCAGCTGTAAAGAAATAGAAATAAACATAGCACGTTCCTGTTTGCAGCAGTTGTATCTGAGTTGTAGAGGACAGACTCCAGAAAGGCTCATTCTAGTGCCTGACCAGCTGTGTCAGGCTGGACTCAGCGTCTGAGGCTGCGTCCTCACCTCCTTGTGGGCAGCTGTCCACTCTGATGGTCTCTGGTCCTCTGTTGTAAATCAATCGCATCGTCCTATGGCATTCTGAAATTTAAATACATAATTAATTTAAGCTCAATAGCCTTTCATGTTTTAGCCATTTTATTTCTGTACACTGTTCCCGTAACTGAATTCTGGCTTTGGTGGAGCCTCAGGGTATGCTCACAAGAGTCCCAGGAGCCCGCGAAGCCGCCCATCAGTGGGCAGAAGCGCCCATCCTTACCTTTTCTCAGTGTGGTTCCACGAGGGGCCCTTGATGTGTCCCACGATGATCTCCTGGGCCTCCATCCTGGGTCCTTTCAGGCCACTGCTTTCTTTGTAAGAGAGGAGAGGTGACTGAGGGAGTTTCTCTTGTTTGCCACAGCCAGACTCCAAACAGTCATGGAGGGACCATCGTTCCCATTATGTAAGGAGGGCGGCGGTGCATAAAATACTACAGAAGCGTAACATAAAATAACAATAAAATAATATTTGCCAAAGCTATAAAACCTGGTATGGGCTTGTTTTGCATACAGGAAGGAAGATTTTGTGCTTTACCTGATGACTGGGAAAGCATGTGGTTTTATGACTGCTCTAATAAAGTAGACTGTAGCAGTGTTACACTGCATGCAATAGTGAGAACACACATTTCTGTCATGCCTTTCACCCAAAACACTTAAAAATTTTAAACGCTAAGTACGGAGCATATGGCGGTGCCTGATGGAGGTGTGTATACAGGAGGGGTGTCCAGGCCGATGGAGCCCTTCACATGGGAGAGGCTCGGGCTGACCATGCGCACACGGGGCTGCTTGCTGTTGGCTGGGCATTTGTTAACGGAGCGCTTGCTTTGAGGAATCCACTTCCTGAGGAAGGGGGATTAAGTGATGCACGCTCATGCAGGGGTTTATTTACTGTGCCTGATGAAGCTAGGATTTTCTCACAGACATTTCACGGACGGGCAGACATTTCTGGGTGGGGAGGTTGAGCCGCTTGAGCACATGCTGGCCGGACAGTGCAATGGAGTCTCCAAGGAACAAGGGTGGGGGCCGCCTGCCTCGTGTTCCCAGGCTTGTATTAGTGTGTAAATAAGGAATGGGTGAAGAGCAAGCACTGGCATCGCACAGAAAAATTCCTTTTACCCAGAGCTGAGGCTAAAATGTAAGCTGTGGTAAAGAAGAAAAACCAGCATGTTGCTGGCTTAAATGGCCCTCGCAGCTCTGGGCCACCGGCTCACTTATCATGGCTTCATTAGGAAGGCGCAGACTAGTAAACTGCACTTGAGCCCGGTCCTAGTCTCTTAGGATTAAGATTAAAATTCACCCTCTGGACTTAGATCCTTTTTTTTTTTTTGGTACTAGGGATTGAACCCAGAGACCCAGGGACATTCTACCTTTGAGCAACACCATCTGTCTTATTTCATTTTCTTGTTTGTTTTTGAAACATGGTCTTACTAAGTTGCAGAGGACTTTGCTAAGTTGCTGAGGCTGACTGCGAACCCTCGATTTTCCTATCTCAGCCTTCCAAGTCCTGGGATTACAGGTATGTACCACAACACCCAGCTTGGTCTTGGCTCCTTTTAAGTACATGGGGGATGAGGCTAGTTCTCCTGATCCTCCTCAACCTTTGCTCATGCTGTGCAGATTTGGGACCCTGAAGCTGAGCAGGTCTCATGGAACAGTTTGCCTGACATGGACCATTGCTTCTTCACGGTCCAGCCCTCTTAGGGTGCACCATTCTGTTGACCAGAAGCCAGGCTGGCTCTTACTGAAACTGGGGCCATGTTGGATGTTCTCTGTCAAAGGTGCTTGGAGGTCCGTTGCTCACTCCAGCCTGGTCCCCCCTGTGGTTCTCACCTGTACTTCTACCTCACATGTGCCAGAGGCACCTGTGCACTCAGGAAATCAGGGAAAAATCCTCCTGCCAGGAGGAACAGCCAGCTGTAATTCTCCAGTGACCCACCTTGAACAGACAGGAAGTGCTGTGCTAGGTGAGCTTAGGTCTCCAGAATAGAATAATAACAGGTCTGCACCCCAGGTCTACACAGACGTAGACATTCCTCAGCGCAGAAAATAGAAATATTCCTTCAAATTCTTCTTTCAACACGTCTTCCTTCAGAAGTTTCAACCTCTCCCTGCCTCCCTATTCCCCACTCTTCGGCACTGTGCTTTTCTGTTCGAGCTGCACCTTCAAACACTTTGACAGGTGGCCTCCCTGCCAGGACAGCCTTTCGGGAAACGCGGTCTGATCTCTGCTAGAACAGCTTTTATCATGACAGTCAGCCTTTCTGGAATTCTGATGAGTAAAATTCCACACGTGATGAAAAATACATTTCTTTCTGTTCCAGGAAAGGTGCCATTGTTGCCGCTCCCCAAAGCCATCAGGAGCCGTTGCCTGCCCAGCCTCCTCCTTTGGGATCCTGGGATGGGGAGGAGGAATGTGGAAGGGCTACAGCCCCTTCCTGACTGGCCGTGGGAATCGGGTATGGAAGTGGGTGGAGGTGGCCTCTGTGTGTCACCCAAAGCTGAAGTCCAAATCCCAGTGAAGGTAGGGCGGAGGCAGAGTCTGGAGCGGCCATCGGGGAGATGGCCTCAGAGGTGTGGGGGCAGTCTAGAAAGCTGAACACGAGCCAGTCCTCATGTTCAATGGGATGGATGGGGGCTGTGATAAAATCTCTCAAAAGGGAGCAACCAACGGAAACACATGGGGTAACAGTATATATTCTGGAAGGAGAATCTAGAAGGATCCCTGCAGCAAAGGTTTTGATGTGTGAGCAACAATTAGTCTAGGATCCAGAAGATTCCTTCCAGGTCTCCTGGATCTGCATGCTTCTCTTTAATTTACTGAGCCATTTCTAGGCTGGGGCTCTCTCTCTTCCTGGCATATTCCTATTTCCCCAAAGTCATCAAAAATTAGTGGCTACATTCATGAAAGAATATACTTTTCAGGTTTAAGAACATTGGGTGTTTTTATCATTTTTATTGAACATTTTGTATGTGAAGTGATTATATACTTTGAGATCTAAGAGTGTGGTTGAGAAGGACTCATCACAACTGTTTTTATACGTGGAGATGTCTGAGTAACTAATTCTGGGAGAATTTCCTTCAGACTTTCAAGTGGAAATGTTAACCATGAGTTTCTAACTGTACTGCAGTCATCTTCTCTGTAGTATTTTGTTCTAGTACCTCTTTTTTCATATGGTTGTGCCTATCAGAAAGGACACAAAATTGTATGTCTTTACTTTTGTTGTTGGTTCCTTATTGTTGGGTTTTCAGGGTGCAGAGAATCAAAATTCTACAATGGAAGTGTCTAAAACCTGGCTCAAAACATTACTAAATACAATTTCATTTTAACCAAGTATAAATAAATGCTGTATGTATGTATGTATTTAAGTAAGTGTTGTATGTATGCCAAAATTACTGCTGATAACATTTAAACTACAAAATATTGTTAATGGAATCACTGGAAGCAGACATAAGATGGAATTTGGGGTATGGAATGTTTACTAGGGATCAATATTTGAGAAAGAGAGAGGAGAGGGACAATATAGGCCACAGGAAGAAAGGGAAACAACAGTACTGCCTCAACAGAGCCTCTGCCAACCTGGCCATGAGTTATGGAGTGAACATGGCCTACGAGGGTGTCCCCAATGTTGTCCTATAAATAGTTGACTACTAGTTTTCTAGGGAAAAGCCTCCTTGTACCCCATGGTGAATGTTTTCCTACCATAGCTCAGTGCAAGCTACTGAGTCAGGGTCAGAAGGCAAGGAACTGACAATCTGCCATTGCAAGATGGTGCCCGCTGACTCCAGCACACCATCAGACACATCAGGCCAATATGGCAGATGTCATGGCCTGGTGTTGCTGGGAGTGAACTGCTTTGTGAAGGACAGTCCTTGGGTGATGGCACTCTCTGCAGTTGAGACAGAACCTGAGGGAGCATTTGACTGTTCCTTCCAGTGGTCCTTCCAGCAGGTTCTCCTTGCAGGATGATCTGGAGCTTACATCTCTCCCTATCATATTCCATGCCCTGTGCCCATCAGATCCAACATCTGATGATGTTGTAATCCCTGAGGACTCTCTGTGTCCCTTGGACAAAATGGAATACTTTTGAAGATCCAGAAAACAGCTCCTCAGAGTCCAGAACTTGGGGAACACAAAGTGTCTTGGTCAACATTCTCATTGTTGTAATCCAAAACAACTCACCACACAGCTGAGAGGAAGGAAGTTTTTCTCATAGTTCTTGGAGATTTCGGGGTTCAGTTCATGTGAAGCCAGGGTCTGTGGAGCTCAGGGCATGGTGATGGCGGGAAGTGAGAGAGGGAGAGAACAAGGTTCTGATCTCATATCACAGAGGCAGGAAGCAAGAGAGCTAGAAAGCAAGGGGATTCAAAGACAAAAGCAAAGTCCATAAGGCCACACCCCCAAGGGCCCACCTTCTCCAGGCACACTCTACCTGCCTAGGTTACCACCCAGTAAATCCATTACAATGGATTTATCTACAAATGAGATTATAATCCTCACGACTCAATTACATCAACTCTGAACATTAAAACATGAGCTCTTCAGGGGACACTATATCTAACCATAACCCAAAGTATGAAATACAGTGGGTTACTAGGTGCCATTGTGGGACTCTGCTGCCTCAACTCTCAGTCCAGAGCCACATCTTCTTCTTGTGAAGCACACCTCAGATACTGTGTCTTATTTAGAACTTGTGCACCATATGGGTTCTGTGACTACAACTCAACTGCTATCATAGCGCCAAATTAGCCACAGACACTATGCAGACATCAAGGATGCTGTGTTCCAAGAAAGCTTTTATTTAGAAAAGCAGGTGTTGTGATGGATTTGCCAACTGCTACCCAGGAGTCTAACCTCTGAGCTGGAGCAGTAGCTGTGCCTCAGGAGAACATTCCAGCATTTACGAGGCCAGCTACTTCTGCACACTACGGCATGCCATGTCACTGGATTCCATGTTCATGTGCCCACTCTCAGACTGAGCACTCTGTGAAGGGAGTCCATGCTTGGTTAATCCCAGAAGGTGGTGCTGGCTGGAGCTAAGTGAAAGCCAAATCCCCTGGGAAATATCAGTCCTTGTGAAGAGGAACTGTTACCCCTTTGGGGATATATGGGATCTAGCGTAGTCTACTTGTTACCAAGTGGCCAGGTGGTATGTGAGAAACAGTGCGACACTAAGGGTTCCATGTTGGTCTTTCTCTGTTGAAACCTTCTGACACAGCAGTAGCCATGTCAACCCAGGAATGGATGCTGAGCTCATGCGTAGCCTTCATCTATGTAACCATGGCTACTGGGTTCATGGGCTGAGTCATGGCACATAGTCAGCTCCCTAGCACCTCTTCTGTGGCACGTTCTCTCAGGTGGATGTCAGCCTGTGATGGAAGGATATCTACACTTTATACACACCCTATGTCTTCTTTCCTATGTCTCCATCCCAGAGTCCTTTGTCTCCATGTCCCAGTGTGTCCCTGCCTTTCCTTTTAGGCTCCTGTATGGTTGGGTTACTCACCATGGCTCAGAAGTCCTTATATATGTGAGTGTTGAACGCTTCTCTTCACACTCAATGTGTGTGCACAGGTGCACCGCTCACATAGTCTCCTGCTGAGAT
Organism: Glis glis; assembly: GCA_004027185.1. Lineage (NCBI taxonomy): Eukaryota > Metazoa > Chordata > Mammalia > Rodentia > Gliridae > Glis > Glis glis. Next base: position 53,891 of record PVJS01002167.1, on the reverse strand, counting down.
TCCCTCAGAATCAGAAGAAACCCCAGATGACTGTGCTTCTGTGGAGAGTCCCAGACAGCAGACCACCCATCAGGCCACCGGGAGAAGGGCTCTAGAATCACTAGCAGGTTCAGAACTGGGCTGTCCTCCATAAGCCACTCTGGGTGTGTGATAACTTCTCTAATCTTTAGTGGCTTCATCTGTAAAATATACCTAGTACCTCCCTGATTATCTTTTCATGAAGATTAATTGAATGTTGTTGTAACATCCTCAGCATACTACTCAGCACATAGTAATGACAGCCGCTACTTTTAAGGCAGATATCACATAAGGTGGCCTGGGGTTATACTAGAGGGGGCGGCATAGAGAAGCCAGGTTGTAACCTTGTTATAAGCTCATGATGTATAGCTCACCACACCTTCCTCCTTCACACGCAGGCAAATGGTCATTCCAAGTATCCCATTACAAAAGGGACATTTGATAGGCAGTTGATCTAAAGCAAGCAAACAGAAGATCCTCTAGATTCTCTTGGAGTTAATAATGAAAGAAAGAAAGAAGAAAGGAAGGAAGGGAGAAAGGAAGAAAAAAGAGAGAAAGAGAGAAAGAGAGACAGGTTCAATTCTAATGGGTTGGTAATCTTAGTTCTTCAGCCGGTTGCAGATTATAAATAGACAGTTATAAGGGTGAAGGGTGCTGAGAATTCCAGACTTCCAGACGGAGTGGTAGGTCCCCTTTCCATGCACAGTGTGAGTGGAGTGGCAGGTGCAGCTGAGTCATGAGGAGCTATCAGAGGAAGCAGAGAGCAAGTTCCCAGGACCAGAGGTCTCTGGAGGCTACATTTAGAGTGGAGGTGAAAGTCCTTGGCACATGGTATTCGTGACAGTGTTGTTGTGTGGCAGGAGTAACAGCACCAACCAGGACATGCAGAGCCCCGCTGCGTGCCAGGTCCGGTTTCTCCTGCTTCATGCTCACCAAGTTCCCCCAACAACTATGAAAGTGAGATATCACAAGCAAACGCGTCATCATCCATTTCTTATCTCGATTGGACCATTTACATCAGCATGAAAGCATGGTGCTATTTCTCTTATCTTAAAAACCAGAACAAAAGGTTTCCTAACTCCAGTTGCCCTGCCGAGTATTGCTCAACTCTTGTGATCTCTGCTCCAGATCTTCTTTCCACTTAGAGCTGTATCAGACTTGCTGTTTCCAGTCCACTTCTGTGATTCTTTCTTTTTAAAATCGAGGTTTAATTAATATTTATTAAAATGCACAGATCTGCAGTCTACGGTACACTAAGATTTGACAAATGTTTACAATCATGTAACTAGGGCCCCAAACAAGAGAGGGAATGTTTTTATCACACCAGTTTCCTTATGATGTTTTCTGACCAGTTAGTGCCCTCGCCTAGACATCTACCTCTACATAGTGGATTATTCTAGACTTCTTATCTAAGTGAAATCATTACTCATTCAAGTTTGACTTGTTTTCCTTCACCTGCTTTTTTTCTTTTATCCATCTTATTGGATGTTCTAGTAAGTAGTGCATTCTGGTCAGCAGGACTTCCCTACCCATTCTGATGGGTATTCTAGCTATTCCATGGTTGTGGGGATGACCAAGCGGCATCTCTGTGTGTGTGTAAGGCTTTTAGGGAATGCGTGTTTCTGTTGCCTGGGAGTGGGTGTGCTGGGTGTTGTGGGAAGCGCATACTCAGTATGTCAGTTGCTCTAACACTTTACATCCAGCCTAGAAGGCAGGAGAGCTCAGTCACTCCTGTTAGTGTGGGCAGTTCTTTGATCTGAGAGTGAATGGCACCTCATCATGGTATCTCAGCGAATCTCCCTCTGAATTTGCGATTCTCTTTTAAGTGCACTTTTAAATCAGACCTTTTTGCTCCCAATACACCCTACAATCCCTCTTGTCAGAGTTTGCAGTAATCGTCCCCTTGGCAGATCAACTGGGACCTTCTCAGCTCCCTCTTATTTCACCTGGATCTCCACTCCTGTGTCTCTGAAGACTTCTGCTGCCCATTCATCTTCTCTCCCCATTGCTCCTTTCCATTCTTCTCTCCAGACTCCTGACTTCCAGCATGGGGACGCGCTAGGACCTAGTCGTTGGCCCTCGTCCCTTTCTTTGGTGATCTCAGCTAGTCTCAGTGGTTTTAAAGATGAATTCTTTGTCCTCTGCGTGGGCCTCTCATGTGTAAACCACAGATATGAGCGCACAGTGGCTTGCTTGACAAGTCCACTTGAATACCGAATAGGCCCTGTGACTTAACATGTCCCCAAGACGAGCTCCTGCCCCTTCAGAGGGGTCCTCATCTAAAGTCATGGCAGAAATCATGGAACCAGCCCAGATGTCAATCAACAGACGAATGGATTATGAAACTGTGGTATGTGCATACAATGGACTTTTACTCAGCCATATAAAGAACAAATTTATGTCATTTTCAGGAAAATGGATGGAACTTGAGACTATTATGCTGAGATTAGCCAGTCTCAGAAAGTGAAGGGTTGTTTGTTTTCTCTCACATGTGGAAGCTACAGAGAAATTGGGAAACTAAAGGGACTTAGGATAAAGGAGGAGAAAGCCCAATGGAGTTAGAGGGGCTCTAGGGGGGTGTGGGAGGGGAGGAGACTTGATGAAGGAAACAGTTCAAATAATGCTATGTCCATATATGAAATTATCAATACCAATCTCAATAACATGTATGGAGAAGGGGAGGGAGCGGGGTGGGATCTAAAGGGAAAGACACCAAGTGCTATGTGCACGTATATTCCTGTCACTCTAAACCTCCTTATGATGTGTAATTATAATCCACCAATGAAGATATATTTTTTTAAAAAAGTAATGGAAGCCCATCAATTCAGTTTGCTGGACCAGAAGACATGGGGTCATTCTTGGTTCTTTATTTCATACCTAATATCAAATTCATCAGCAAATCCTTGAGTTAAGCTGTGAAGATGGACCTGGAATCAGGTCACTTCTCACCACCTCTGCGACTGCTTCCCATCGAAGCCACCAGCGTCTCACCCGCGGTACTTACAGTAGTTTCCAGGTGCGTGTGCCTGCTCCTTCCTTTGTCTTCTTGGCACATCTTCCAGCACAGTGGGCCTCCTGGAACGAGGTCAGGCACATCACCTGCACAAGCCTTTTGTTCTCTGCTAAGCCTCACCTGCTTGGTACAGCTAGGGGGACAGTGTCTTGCCTTCTTGGAACTGTGGTTTGTCAGGAAAGACAGACAATCGTTACATAGCTATTTCAATATCATTCTAATAACCATCATAAGAGATAAGTACAAAGAGCAATAAGAATGTGTACTTTGAAGTATAAAGGTCAATAAGAATGTGTAATTTGAAATCTGAGGATTGGGTAACAATCTGCCCAGCTATGAGGACATGAACTATCAGAGGTTTAGAAAGTGGCAGGGCGAGTATTCAAAGCCAGGCCAGTGTGTCTCCAAACCTTGACCTTTGTTAAATATGATGACCATGATTTATCAAGAGCATAGGGCCCACAGGTAATGGAGCCTGAACTTTTAAATACAGGATCAAGGACACCCTTTTTTTTTTAATCTTTGTGGCCTTCAGTTTGTTTTATGGCAAGATTTATATTTAAAGACATATAAAATAGAATTAATTTATTAAGAACTATGTTCAGAAAATCAAGCTAAAACATATAGAGAGTCTGATTAATCATACTAGACATATAGTAATCATGCTATATGTTATACAATTATATTACATATAATTCTATTAAATTAAAAAAATTAAAATGAATAATCAACTAATAATTCTAGTATAATATATTAATTCTAAAATGAATAAATTAATAATTTGAATAGTAACCAAAACCAGAATCGCCTGTCTTGGTGATTACCATGTCCTACACACCATGCTGAAAACCCCAGATGAATTATTTTGCCTAAACTTGCAAAAGCATTATGAAATGGGCCCCATCAGTCCGATTTTGCTGACAAAGAATAGGAGAGTTAGAATCTGAGCCCCAGGTCGCGTGGCCCCAAGCGGCAGGGGAGGTTTGCGCCAGGCACCCCGGCTCCAGAGCCTGCTGTCTTGTCCTTTGTCATCTCTGGGAATGTTCCTGTGCTTTCAGAAAGGGAGGGTCACCAAGCGGGGCACATAACCAACTCATCCCCAGTCATCACCACTCATTCGGTTCACCCATCCTCTGCCTCCAGAGCCCAGCATGCTTCCCTAACAAGTTCAAGTCCTGCTAGGCAACTGCAGAAGGGCGATGGAGGACCTGGGCCACCAGGAACTGTAGGAAGGCAGCAGCGTCTGAAGCCTCTGGGGCCCTGTGCCAAGTGGCAGTTTCTGCGGGCCAGCCAGGGGTCATCACCCAGTCCACCCCAGCATCACAAGCAGCTTCTTACTGAAATCAGTGAGGGCCTTCTTTAATGATTCAATTGCTCATCAAAATTAGAATTTTCAGTTCCTCTTGTAGTATTAAAAATGAACACAGATACATGCATATGTAAAAGCCAGAGAGTAAGCATAACCAACAATGAAGAGGGGCCAGCGACTCCCAAGTTCCAAGGAATTTCTCTTGCAAACGGCTAATTGAAACATTCCTTCAATTTGCGCTGCTCAGTTTTGACAGTGGCTCTGCCCCTTGTCATAAAATCAATGGTCTTTCTCATCCCTTCCCTCTCTCTCGCCGCCTCCCCTCTGGCGGTAGGTCCTTCCTCCGCACTCCGAGTCTTCCTCAGATCATCAGGGTTAAGTGATCTTTTCATACCGCCTGGCCAGACTGTCACGAGCCATCGAGTGGCTCCCGAAAATGAGCCGCGTTAAATGGACTTGATGGGGGTTACAGCCACCATTACTGCTATCACCGCGGTGACAAAATGGAGCCGTAATGACGGGGAAGGTACTTTCACTGTCTTCGTGAGATCACTTAAGATACTTTGGGTCTGAAGCTTTTTGCCAAAGATAAATGGAACACATACAAGATAAATGTTACCGCTGCAGAATCTTTTGTGTGGACTTGCGTGGGCCTGTGTTGTTTACCTGCGAGACAGCTAAAGCAGGATGTGAAGACAGGCCGGCGAGTCTGCAGTTGGCATGAGGTGGCCACCTGTCACCGCGCAGGGTGAGCGCCTCGAGGGAAATAGGAAAGCCGGGTGTGGACACGGAACAGGATGGAAACGCACGCAGCCACTTGCAAAATTGTCAACCTGCCATCCCTTTGCCTAAAGCACATGAGGTCATCAGATTGGTTAAATCTGTGCTCCCAAATCCAGCAGTCACTGTGGCTTAGCTGGAGGGGCCCTGGGTTGTTTACACAGAGTTCTGCTTGCTGGTTCAGTTCCACCACTGACTTGCTGTGTGACTTTGGGTGAAATACTTCTTGTCTATATCTCTGTTCCCTAGGGGGCTTGACTCACCCCAGTTGGTCCAGAATTGTCCTGGGTTCAACACTGAAAGTTCCAAGTCCTGGGAACTCCTCGCTCCTGGACAGATCAGGGTGGTTGGTGACACTATTGATTTTGCATCTACCTGGCAAAAGCCATTGAATAATGTAAGGTGAGTTAGAAATGTAAAGTGATATAATTTTTATAAGATGGCCATCCTACAGGGCACATCTTGGTCCTGTCTCTAGACCCAAAGTCTGAGAGGAGTTTCTGTGTGCATGAAGAAGGGACCTTCCTCTTAGCAGGAATGCCTGGCTTTGGTCATAGAAGCAGGGATGGAAAGCACAGTGCACCGGCCGGGCCTCTCCTGATCCCTCCTGCAGGGAAAACAGCTCACCTCAGCTCACACGAACATGGTAGAAGAACTGGAGCATGGATGCAGAGCTGGGACTGCAGGACACTGCTCTACCCCCATCATCTTCTACTGCAGCAGTCTGAGCGCTGGCTTCCTGAACTATAAATAGTAGAACTTCATACAGCCTTTGCACAGAAGGGAGAGGAAGGTTGTGTATGTGTCTGCCATGCAAAAGTGGTTCAATGCATGTTACTCTTTTTCCTAAAAGGATAGAGTCCTTGTGTCATTTATACCAGAAAAAGTGAGACTTTAATTCTCAAGCATACTCTTCCTATCTCTGTCTCTCTCTATATTTTGTTAGACCAGTGTTAGGTTCACAGCAGAACTGCTTGGAAGGCACAGAGACTTGCACATCCCCTGCCCCCACATGACTACCTGGCTCATCCTCAACATCCCCACCAGTGGTACCTTTGTTATAAATGATGAAACCCTATTGGCTCATTATCGCCACCTGAAGTCCATAGCTGATATTCGGCTTCACTCCTGGTGGTGTAGGCTCTGTGGGTCTGGACAAAGGGGTGACTTGTACCCACCTCAAAATATCAGAGAGTATTTAAGGTAATTTTGAAATCTATTTCAATTCTAACATTGTGCTATTCTATAATTATTAACAGCCTTTAAGATTTTTATTGATATAGTTTTATTTTTTTGTAGTACTGGGGATTGAACCCAGGGGCATTCTACCTCTGAGCTATACCCCCAGTCCTATTTTTTATTCTTTATTTTGAAACAGGGTCTCACTAAGTTGTGGAGGCCTCACTAAGTAGTTGAGGCTGGCCACGAACCCGGATCCTCCCGTCTCAGCCTCCCAAGTACTGGTATTTCAAGCGTGCGCCACCACACCCGGCTTGATAGAGTTTTTATAAAGTCCAGAGAATAGTGTAACAGACCCCATGTACCTGTTTTCCCAGGTAAGAGCATTCCAGAACAGCTTTCTATATAAAGAAAAGTTATAGGAATATAAACTAGTACATACTCACTGTGAACATGTGGGCAATTCATGAGGTAACAAGATGGGACTGGCCTTAGTTCTTCCTGGAGACAACCGTGGTGAGATACCCTCACACACCTGTTATTTGACATGGCCATGGCATTTTTGAAATATGAAATTTAATTCACAGTTGTCAATATCCTTCAACTAAAAGCAAAGAACAAAATAATGCAGAGAAGTTTAGAGACAAGTGTGCTGATCTAGAACCAGTTGCTGCCCACCACTTTACGTCACAACCGAGCTCTGATCTAGAACCAGCCACTGGTGTCACAGCTGAGCTCTGCTCTAGAACCAGCTGCTGGCTGTCACTCTATGTCACAGACAAGCTCTGATTTAGAATCAGGTGCTTCCTGTCACTTTGGTGTCATGGCTGAGCTCTGATCTAGAATCAGAAACTGCCCATCACTTAGTGTCACAGCTCAGCTCTGATCTAGAACCATCCACAGCTGTCCCTCACATGGAGTCTGAGCGTTCACCTGGATTGCTAAGCTTGGGAGTGGTCATGATTTAGTTGAATGCTTTATTAGATTAATTCTAAGACTAATAGAAAATATGGCTAAAACCACAATATAGGCTTAAAAAACAACGAGGTACAGGGATGATGTCATCCTTTACAAATTCTAGACACTATTTTTGTTCATTAATGAGCATTTCTCATTTGCTTCCACAATTTTCCTTGGTGTCCTGTTCTCTGGCTGTGGCAGTTGGCTAGCTGACTGATTGATATTAAACTGGCCAATGAATGTGGCTGCAGAACTCCCCACCTCTACCACCCAGCTCCACCCTGGTCCTCCTTGGAACAGAGCCGCTGACCCTGCATGTTCAATGCCTGGGGCCCAGTGGTCAAGTGAGTTCTGTTTTAATCACAGCCCAGGAGGGTTGAACAAGACTCAAATGATCTTAGATGCAGAAGTCCGTCCTGATGCTCCTCGTGTGTGCCGTCCAGCAATTGTTATGCACCTAGGAATTGCTCTCACCTCATCTTCCTCAGTACAGCACTCTAGGCAGCCCATAAATGCATGCTGGTAGAGAGACTTTCCTCTCCCCATCATGTGCCCGGCATCCTTGCAAAGAAGAGCTGACCACATATGCATGGTTTGTTTCTGGGCTCTCTGCTCTACTGTTCATGTCTATTTTTATGCCAGTATCCTACTGTTTTGATGCATATTTTGTAATATATTTTGAATTCAGGAAGTGTGATTTCTCCAGTTGTGTCAAAAATATAGAAGCAGCCAATAGAAGCGAGGTCACCAGGAGGTGGAGGAGGATGCAGAGAGATGCGCAGTGGGTTTCAGTGGCAGTTACACGTGACGAGCGAGTTCCAGAGATCCTGTGTCTAACACAGCGTCTCTGGTTGACAGTAAGATACATGCATGTGAGAACACGTTCTTGTGGTAAGTGTTCTTATGACACACGGAGAATGACACAGGCATCTTATAGATGTGTGAATATGTTTATTTCCTTCCTTGTTCTTTTTTTCTTTCTTCCTTCTTGCCTTTGTCCCTCCTTTTCCCTCATTACTTTATTTCCTACCTCCCCCCTTCTATCTATCCTCCATCTTTTTCTTTATTATTTGTTAAATATCTTGTAAAAGAGCTTCCACCCTAGGCACCTAGGGAGGAAGATGAGAAAGGACGGGAACTGCTCTTCCCGGGCTGGTGTTTCGTGCTGGGCAGGCCAGCATGCATGCTGTGGCGTTCTTTACTTCTCCTTTTCATGCTGAATGAATGCTGCTTTGAAGTAAGTCGATAGTGCCCTCCGCTCTATTCTTTGGAGAAGCTAGCATAGATACCTGCCAGCCACATCCTTAGTTTCATTCTTTCCACCTTGACTTGTGAGAAAATGAAGGTCAGATATGCTGATACCCTCAGCCCCTCAAGGTGGGGCGGGGACTCCTCCATCACCCTAGCTCCACAGCCCGCTGCCTCTCACAGTTGACGTTTCTACAAATGGATAGTGTCCTACCGCTGAGATATGAGTGCAACAGTGGAAGCCCTTCCTTCCACTAATCTTTGCCCTGTGGCATGGCTATAATCACCCAACAAGGATCCCGGTGGAGTTCACCAGGGCAATGCTGTGTAATGATGCAGTATTTATAGGTGGCTGTGGATGATTGTGTAATTACATTGAATGGATCCAAAAGTAATTACCAGTATCCTACCCCTGGGGTTTAGAGGGAAAGAATAAGCATGTGTGCGGACCTCCTTCTTTCAGACAAAATCCCTCTTGTAAGAGTTTCCCAGCAGGACAGGAGCAAAGGCGCTCTCTTGATCCTGTGTGGGCAAGCGCTCTGCCCTGCGGCACCACTGTCGACCCCGTGCGCTGGCCCCAGTCCAGCTCAGGAACCGCACTTTGCTCTACCGTCTCTCCCACTCCACATCCACCCGCAAGAAGCCCCAGTCCGGTGTGGCCGTGTGCATCGCGCTTGCTCATGGACTCAGGGTGGGTAGGCTCCTTGTGTTCATTCCATCCACCCTGCGTCAACACCCGCCATCTGCTGGGCACCATGGAGAATGAAGGCTGCATAAGATCTGGTCCTGATTTGCATGATGGTTCCACTCCAGGAGGGAGGTGAGAAATGTCCACAAAGCAAGACAAGGCAGGATGTGGGGAGCTCCTTCGATGGCTGGGGCTCACAAAGAGAGGGAGGTTGGTCCAAGAGAGGGCTCATAGATGGCCTCCTGGAAAACGGCAGCTTGTGCTGGGCACTGGAGGAGGTGACGGCTGCTTTCAGGGTGGGGACAATGCAAGGAAAGGACATTACAGAGGAGGAACCACATGAGCCGCTTTGGAGAGATGTGGAGGGGAAGGGAGGGCTCAGGGAGGACAGGCCTTTGTCCTTGTTGTCCTTGGAAAGAGCTAGGGGAGGCTGGGGTCGGCACAGGGTCATGTTTAGCATTGGATCCACTTGGGATTAGCGTCCGTCATGCCTGGAACACTTGGGATGTGAGAGACTTGTCAGAGAGCTGCAGGTGGACTGAGGATGGATGGTGGAGGGGTTTAAATGCCAGAGTACGTGTGTGAACTTCATTTCTAATGGAAGAGTGAGCCACTGGGTGCAGGAACATGATTTGCAGATGGCATGATCCTATATTTAGAAGACCCCAAAACTCAACCGAAAGACTTGTAGGGGTTGACTTTATGATTGATTTGGAACATGGCAAAGAGTAGGTTAGGAGAAGCCATTGTGAGGTCTGTACAAAGCTCATCACAGCATCGAGTGACAGGCAGCTAGACAGCGGGACCCGCGTACCCTTTGCCTGCCATTTTTTCCATTTCTCCTTCCACTTAGTGCTTCTCTACATTTATTTCAGTTCCCACATGCAAATGAGGTTATACGGTGTTTGGCTTTCTGGGGCTGGCTGTTTTCAGGAGGCATAATGCCCTCCAGGTTCACCTGTGTGGTTGCATAGGGCAGTATTTTATTCTTTTTAAATAATATTAAATACTAATGGTATTAATATTATTTAATATTCCATGGTATGAATGTTACCACCTTTTCATTATCCATTCTTCTGTCAATGGCTATTTAGTTTATGTCCATCTCAGGTATTATAGGGAGTACTGCAATAAACATGTGGGGGTATCTTTGGGTATCTTGATTTCAATTCATATGGATCAATACCCGGGACACACACATCTGGAGATCTACTATAGCGCAAAGGCCCAGAGCTAACAGTTCTGCATCCTGTACCTAAAATTTGTTAACAGGGTCGATTTTAGGTTAAGAACTCCTATTATAAATGCAAATAACAACAGTCCAGGGGTGGGAGGAGACCCAGGAATTGGATATGTCTAGGGCCTGGAGTTGAGATGGCTTCCTGGTGTAGAATTCTGCAACCTCGAGGTGAGATGGCTTCATGGTGTAGACTTGTCCACAAACCCACAGAACTGAATTCAGTGAAGATGTGCAGCTTCTGCAAGCCAATCACACCTCAACAAACTGGTTTAAAAGGCAGAAAGGCATTGGGCCCAGGAGGTGAGCGGCTGGAGATGGGAAGCGAGTGGTTTTAACAGAGGGGTCGCATGGGGTCTGCGAGCCGCATGGAGTCTGCGAGCTGCATGGAGTGAGGACTAGAGGGAGGGATGAGCAGGTGATTTGGAGGGAGTGTGATGACCTCCAGGGCTGCCCTGCTCTGACACACTGCGCTCCGTGTACAGGTACTTACTGCACCTGTTTGGAAGGCCTGTAGTCTTTTAAGAACTCCTCTTCTTCGGTTTCCTCCTCTAGAGGGTAAAGGTATCAGGGTTGGGGCTGAGGTGCAGTGGTAGAGCGCATACCTAGCATGCAAAGCCCGGGCTCCAGCCCTAGCGCTGCAGAACAGAACAAAACTGATGAAGGCATTAAGCCAGGGGCCAGGCTAGGCCCCAGTGCCTACCTGCTGTGCTGTGAGCTGACCGCCCTGCTTCCCACTCACAATTGGAAGCACGGGATTGGATTTAGGTCCATAGGATGATTAGATAATCCTCTCATCTTAAAACCCTAAAGTGCATATGTAAGACTCTTTCTCCAAATACAGCGATATTTACAAGTTCCAGAGCCTCGAAGGTGTTATCTCCACGTGGCCGTCATTCACAACACCCCGACATGTTGTCAACATGAAAATTACTCATGACATTTGTTGCATTTTTTTTGGTACTAGGTCTCTGAAATCCAGTGTGTATTCTCCTCATGACACATCTAAGTTAACTTGGTGCTAAATTTTTAATGGCTTAAAAATGAAATGAAGTTCTACCTTACCAGTAAAGTTGTATTTAATAGAAAATATTTTGTACTCCTCCAGACTTTAAATTTAAATCAAAGAAAGTCGAGAGTGTAATTCCTCCACTGCACTGGCCGCACTAAGGGGCAGCGGCTAAGGTTTTGGACAGCACAGGTCTAGGAGACACCTGTTTTTCCTCTTCTTTCCTGGATCCAGTATAATATATACAGGTGTGTCCTGTGTACAAACACTTAGATACACAGCATTTCCCATAAATAATTTATTTTTGAGCCTTGGTGGTAGCTTTTATTTTTCTGTATTTTTACAAATGAGTAAGCAGACCCACAGAGGACCCTTGGGTTGACAGAGCCACGTGAGAGCTCCGTTGTGGGTATAAACCTACCCTGGAAGTATTTCTGTGGCAAAGTACTGTATCGTCTTCCTAGCCACATGGTTCTCCTGGAACCAGGAGGATTTTTCTCCCATTCAGAAGCTCCTGCTTGGCTTAGCAATAACTTGGCCAAAGGTTGAATCCTGCCTGAAAACATTGCTAAATAAGCCGCGGTTGTGAAAACGGTGGAATCTAGTTCTTTCAGTTAAGAATTACAACATTTAGTGAAATTGAAAGAGAACTCTCTGCAAGAGAAAAATATAGTTCTGCCGTTTTTGCAAATGATACCTCTGCTTTGTTATACAATTACAGTGAAGTGATGCCGAGCTGGCACCAACAGTATACAACATCGCATCCATTTGTACTTTTGGTTAAGAGAAGAAACACACATTTGTACTATTTTCTAACATTTGTCTTCTTCTTCTTCCTATTATTATTATTATTATTATTATTATTATGAATTTTTGCAGTATCGGGGATTGAACCCAGGGGCATTCTACCTCTGAGCTACACCCCAGCCTCATTTATTTTTTTTTTATTTTGAAACAGGGCCTCACTAAGTTGCTGAAGCTGGTCTCAAACCTGCAATCCTTCTGTCCCAGGTTCCCAAGTACTGGGATTACAGTCATGTACCACCACGCCTGGCTTTTTTGTGGTATTTTTGATGCATTATTTCATTTATCTTTTGAATAGCTCCCTCAAATCAGATAAGAAAAATTACTCTATGAGGATATCCAGATAACATAGTTTTAAGGGCACAACGTGTGTCAGTATGTATTTGTTGAGTGAATGAAATAGCAGGAATAGAAAATAAGAGAAGTGCAATAGCAGAGATAGATAAATTGATAAAGTAATTAATAAAGCAAGTAAGTAAATTTACCGGGGAATAAAGGTGGAGACAGAAATGTCTAGCGCGCAGATGTAGCCTTTGGAGTCGTTGGAAGTCACATGCGTGGTGCGTGCAGTGCGGCCTCGTCAATGTCAGGATTCTGATGACTCAGTTCTTTCCCAGTTGCTGTTCTTGACATTTCAGCCCCGCGGAGTTCCGAGGACCCTCTTCTGTGTCAAGCAAATATTCCATCTTTCTAGCCGGGCTCCCCCGCCACCTCCCCTCCCCTCCTGTCCTCCCTTCATGCGGTGCGTTTGCTGGGGATATTGACAGACTAAAGGATTGCTCATTCCCCACAGCCCCACAAGGTAAATTAAAAAAAAGAAAAGTCAAAGCTATTTCTGGACCCTCTTGCACGTAGGGACTCCCAACTCAATACATCTCGGTTGCTTGGAAATGATGCTTATTAATAAGTGAGGAAGGCACAGTTAGTTCACCAGGCTTCAGGGTCACCAATTTAAGGGGTAATTTACTTCCCAAATACATTTTTGCCTTGAATTCTCCGAAGTTGTTGAGCACAAGATATTTGAAATTAGGCAATTACTGTTAAAGATCCTTGAATGCAATAGATGATCCGAGGATCTGGGGAAAATGTCATCCCAAACAGTTCCAAACGCGAACATGTAAAATTTCTTAGCAGTTAGCCCCCCCATTCAAAAAAGTGGGTATAGTCATTTACAGATTGTCAAATGTCCACATAAGATCAGATTAATGATCGCTCCTTTTTTTCCCAGAAAAATAAAACCAGCAAGAAATAGAAAAAAGTAAAAAAACAGGCAGAGGAGAAATGTGACTGCAGTTTATGAAATATGAGATTAAGTAGGGAGCCTTTGTGAGGTCTTCACCATGAGTCTCGGCATCTAAGCCCGGGAGTAAAACATGGAGCCTCTTGGAATGGCGAGGACAAAATAATAGCAGAGAAAACCCTGCATTCGAGTTGAAAGGTAGGAAAGGACTTGCTCCATGTAAACTTTGAGGAATTTCTGATACGGGTGACATAAAAGTAGATGGATATGTCTGGCAAAGATGGCAGTGAAGAGGCTCCTTTGCTTACCTTCCTGAAATAAACTGAAAACAGAAAGAATAATGAGAGCCGCCAATTCTGTCTTCAACCAAGCTGCGAAGCACGGCCTCTAGGCTATCATGCGGGGCATCTAGGGCCTGTGAAGAACAAATCTATCCAAAGCAGGAAACCAAGAGCAGACTCATCCTCTATAGAACTTGAGACCTGTGCAGAATTCCCCGAGGAAAGTTAGACATGCTAAAAAGCAAAATCATATGGTCCTTAGCTCAGGGTGTGTAGCCGTCTCTGACAACCCAGTCTGACACAACAGATAGAGAGATATTTACTACAAAATTAGATGGGCCATGTTTGTGGAAAGCAGGCTCTGGGTATGTGGTAATGGCCCTGAAAGATGTCCATATCTTACTCTCTGGAACCTGTGGGTGTGTTAGGCTATGTAGCCAGAGGGAAGAAGGTCGCAGATGGAATTAAGGTTGCTAGTCAGCGGACCCTGAGATTATGCAGCCAAACCCAATGCAGTCAGAGGACCTTCAAATGGGTAAGAGAGGCAGAGAGAGAGAGAGAGACAGGAGAGGCTGAGCTGGGAAGAAGGCTTTGAGAAAGAGACTCAACTAGCCACTGTGGCTGCAGATGGAGGGGGCTGTGGTCCAGGAATGCTGGAGGCTTCTAGAAACTAGAAAGGCGAGGAATAGATTCTCCTCCAAATTCCACACAGGAACACAGCCTGGACACTTTGACAGGAGCCCAGCCAGACTCATCGTGGACTTCTGACATCCAGAGCTATAGATAATAAATACATGTCATCTTACATTACCAAGTTTGTGGAAATTTGGTGCATTAATAATATGTGGTTTGGCAAAGTAAAAGAGGAATGGTGGATAGCCAGCAGTCTTGCAGTTGACGAGTTTAGTCTGCTAAAGAGATGCAATATTAAGTTACTAAATCTTTGTACCAAACACTGGAATGGGGCTTTGCCCTGTTGGTAATAGTCACTAGTAAATACCATGCAGCAGGTGCTGTACTAAGTGCTTTTTGTGACTTATCTCCTTTAATCCTCAGTAGAATAGGTGAAGTGGATGCCATGGCTCTACAGATTTGAAGAGCATGAGACTTGCAGAGTTGATGCAAGCTGCCACCGTTATAGAGCTGACAGGAGCTGGCACAACAGCTCATCTCTGTGCACTCTGCTTTTGAATCCAGAGCATCCCGCTGCCCCAGAGAGATGACACCATTTACAAAGTGCGGTATTGGCACAATGGACTGGATGATATGTCTCACCGAAGTCCACATGGTGAAATCCTAATTCACAATGCAGTGGGAGGTGGGCCTTGAGGAGACAATTCAGCTATGAAGTGCCACCTTCTTGAATGGGATTAGTGTCCTTAGCAAAGGAAGCCCACAGAGCTCTCCTAGCACCTTCCTACCAGGTGAGAATGCAACAACAAGAAGTGAACAGTCTGCAACTAGAAGAGGGTCTCACCAGAACCAACCCTGCTGGCCCTATCTCAGACCTGCACTCCAGAAATGTGAGAAATAAACTGTGTTCTTTGATACACCACCCAGTCTGTGGTAATGTGCTATAGCAGCCTGAACTAAGAATTGGTAAGGAAGAGATTGCAGACTGACATCAAAGCTCTCTGTTAATCCCATTCCATTCTTTTCTCCTCTGTGACACGATGCATTGACAGATAGCTGGCAATGGGATTAAATGATCTCCATTCAAAATAATTGAAAAAATAAACACAGTCCCTGCTTGACCCTGTAAGAAAAAAGAAAGACAAATGAAGACAAAACTAAGATGCAAAATATAGAGTGTGCATCATGAAGCACATAGCAGTCATGAATCCACATGACCCTAGAAAGTCAAGGAAATCAAAGAGAAAATGATCTCTTGAGGTCAAAAGAGCATAGAAAGAGTTAAAGAGTATTTACAAAGGCTTGAGGTAGGAATAGTAAGACAACAGAGTATCATGGAAATTGAGCTGACAGAGTTCAGAACTCAACTAGAAATGGAAAAATTTCACAAATGAACATCACATTAATAGCTGTCAAAGGGACAACAAATCCTACTAAAATCACAGTAGAGAACACGAACACATAACCAATGGAAATAAGTAAGAGAGAGATAAAGGATCTGTGATTCAACTAAATCTCTATGAGGTGCATCAGTTAGGTGTTCCTTACGAAGATGACAGGATGAAGGAAACATCTAAAAACTCAATGGTACAAAAGAAAAAAATCCATGAACTAGGTGAAGCACTGAATTTACAACCTGTCTCAGGATACACAATTGCGAGCACCAAGACAGCCATGGAAAGTCATGGTACTTCCATGACAGAGAGCTGCTTCCTCTAGCACTAAGCTGCCTACTAAGAGTCAGACTGGCTTCAGACTTAACCACAGCAAAATCCAGCACTAGAACCCTGTAGAGTTGTAAAGGAAAGAAAAGTTGACCAAGAAAGAGCCATGACTCATTTCAACTAAGGCAAGAATTAGACACTGTGAGCATGAACAAAGCCCAAGAATTAGCAGCCAGGAGCTCTTTAAAATGAGCTTGAAAAAATTCCAACAACCGGAAAATCAATAGAGAATTCCTGGAAATAGATGAGATGGTGAAATGTTTCTAAATTAATATAGACTAAGGCTAAACTACATCGAGGGATCACGACATAGACATAAAAATGTAAGTCAAGTGTCCCGAACTTCACAATAGTAGAAAGGTAGTATAAATAAGAGAATTTCTTCCTAGTTCAGAGATGTGCCAACATATACCATTAAAAGTGGGACAGTCAGTCACTGTTGAAGTATATTATCATAATATATAACGATGACCATTAGAAAAACGAAGAGTGATGGTGGAGGGAAGGAAGGAGGGTAAGAAGTAGAAATATGAGCGCATACACCCCCTGCCTTTTTATTCCTTATGTGTCATTGCTGTCAAGTATCCTCTTGCTTGTTGGTGGTCTCAGCCTGCTCCGTACCTCCACCCTCCAAGCAGGGGTGTGGCTGCCTGTCCAGTTATCCAGGGCCTTAGCTCCCACACTGGGACAATCTCGTACCTCTGAAGTGACAGATATTGTTCTAGGACATGACCTGATTTTCCAGCACCCTAATACTTAAACTGGAAGAGTGATTGAAGGGTTATCAGGACTGCTAAAAGAAATGTGGCTTTACCTGGGGCTTGTGACTTTGTGATCCCTGTTATATGACAAGGTTGCTCGAATAGGAAATTTAAACAGAGAGAAGCCATCGGGGGATAAAGCAGGGAAGATAAATTTATAGATAATCGCTACTTAAATAGATTATCTAATTTAACTTGTATATCTGCTTCATGATTTTGCTCCCAGTTGATGGGTTTTGGACAGACCTGGCATTCCACTAATAGTGCTATGAGACAATGTTTTTGATTTATGGATTTTCTATACAATTAAACGACCCATATGTTTTTAAAAAATAAACAGTTTTTACAATATGCAGGACATGTATCAGAGTCGTAGAATATCATGAAATGGACGTTAGACGTTACCGAGTCAGGTACGTCTGAAAGTTCAAAGTGTGCATCATATAAAAACAACTGCAAGTCTTTCCTTTGTGATTTGGAGCTCGGCTGCAGAAGGGTTAGTCTATCACACTCTGCTGTGGTCTGAGAATGGGGAGCCCCTGGATCCACAGTTGAAACCTAACCCCAGTGCTGTGGTGTGAGGAGGGGGCCCTTGGGAAATCAGCAGAGCCCTCTAGGGGGGACTAGTGCCCTTGTGACAGGGCCCTGTCCCAGCTGAGAAGACTCGGGGACAGGCGCCTTCTGTGCACCAGGAAAGAGGCCCTGCCAGGCACGGGCTCGGCCCTGCCTTGATCCTGGGCTTCCCAGCCAGGGTTCCTGAGAAATAGCCGCTCTGGATCCTAAGCTGCCCTGGTGACGGTGTCTTCTCAGAACAGCTCGACAGGACTCACGAGACACACTCTGCAGCTCCCAGGGCAGCATCCCCATGGCTGGAGCAAGGACCTGTCACACATTCTCATATCCTGATAGCACACCCTCCTCCCTGCCTCTAGGGCAGCGATTCCAGCAGGACCGGCCTGTGCCTCTGGCTTGCACTCGTCCCGATAAAACATGCGTCCTTCGGGGCTTATGTGTGCAGTTGTTATTATTTTCAGAAATGAGATTGTGCATTAGGTCTCATTTTGTTTACTTATTCAGCACCGTATGTGTGTGTGTGTGTGTGTGTGTGTGTGTGTGTGTGCGCACATGTGCATGTGTATGGGTGATTTAAAACATTTTTAGCTGGCATGATAGTGCATGCCTGCAATCCCAGTACTTGGGAGGCTGAGACAGGGGGATTGCAGGTTCGAGGCCAGCCTCAGAAATTTAGGGAGACCCTTAGCAACTTAGTAAGAAATTGTTTTAAAATAAAAAATAAAATAGGGATGAGGATATAGCTCAGAGGTAGAATGACCCTGGATTCAATTCCCAGTACAAACAAACAAACAAACAAACAAATAAATAAATAAAACAAAGTATTTTTAAAGGTGTATTCTTTTGACTAATTACTAATGGCTGCATAGTATTCCCTACTGTGAATTTACTATCATAGGGTCCCAAAGTGGGCAATGCTGCCCCCTGGGGGGTGCTGGAAGAAGATACAGGTACATAAAAAGGCAAATTTGCCACTGCATCTTTCTGTTTATTTGCTTAAAGAAGGTAGATTTCCTGGGGGCACAGAGTTCTTTTTTTCTGGAGAGGGAGTGGTGAGCCAAGTCAGTTGGTGACCACATTCTGCTTCTTAACTTCTCTGTCTGATGGTCATCGGGACTGTCTGATTCCAACAACCGTGCAGTGATGAACATCCTTGTGAATGTCTCCTTTGTGAAGAAATAAGCATGAGACTTTAAAGAATGCTGGCAGCACACAAGAGCAGGGTCGTTGGATGTTTCTAAGTTGGGAGAAATTGTGTCTCATCTCTTGAAGCTACACTCCTCATTCAGACTGTTTTTGAGAGGAAGAAAGAAGAGAGAAAAAAAACTCTGTTCACAGGCTATGTGTAAATTCTGAAACTCCAATGACTGAATTTTGGGTAATTGTGAAGAGAATATGCAAAGTTTGTCATCTTGACCCAAGACAGGACTGGTCATTGCAGGCCCTCTGTGGGTTAGACCCCGAGAGCACGCAGGAGGACCCACGGAGGACCGGCAGGTAGGCATCGGGATGCGGGAATACGGTCTGCAGAGTGCTGCGTGGGATTGCTTCTGTGGGCACCCCAGGGAGGTCTAGCTCTCCTACTTTAGCAAGAAAGAATCGATGACTAGCCCTAGACCTACGGTGGAGAAATATCTTGTATATATTTTCTGCACATTTATACAGGGTTAACTGATTATAAACCAAGTATTGGTTATTATTAATTTAATCAGCCTATGTTTTGTTGTTTGCACAAAGCCCTGAGTTCAAAAGATCCCTGCAACTTAAATCTTGATAGAGAAGCCTGAAAAGTAATAAACTTATTAATCATTTATGTTTCACTTTGTTCTAAGGAAAGCTTAAGTCGGCTGAGAACAATGAAAATTTTATCAGTAGGGACAATTAGAAGATCAATTGCTCTTAGATTGATGAAGCTGCCTTACCCAGAGATGCCTGGAGTTGGAACTGCCCAGCAACCCAGCCCTGTGTGTGCCCAGGTGACAGGTGACAGGTGCAGAGCCGTAAAATCCCACTCTCCTGCCTCAGAGCTCATAAAGGCAGATTCCTGAAAAGGTTTGGAGTTTGAGGGTAAAAGGTAAGAAATATGGTGTTTTTAGAAAACGCAGAGTGTCATTCTGGAAGTGTAAGAAGAAGGTGACCCTAGGTAAAGCAGTACTGTGTAGAAGTCAGAAGAACAGGTCCTGGGGCAGGACTCCTCGAGTTCAAATCCCGGCTCTGCCACTTATAGAGACTGACCTTGGGCAAGTTGTTTCCCTTGTTGTATGCCTTTCCTCATTTCCAAAAGGGTGGCAATAGTGCCTACTTCATAGAGTTGCCGAATTAATCAGGTGATGTAAGAGAAGCGCTCAGAGTTGTGTCTGGCACACAGCAAATTCCATGTAAAGACCTCATCATGATGGGTCTCAGAGAGCAAGGTAAAGGAGTGTGGACCGTCTGTATTCTGTAAATATGTGACCTGGTCACCTCTGTGCTCAGTCACTGATGGGTGGGGACCCAGTGAACAAATCTCACAGGAAAGTCAAGTCTCTTGTTGATTAAAATTACATAGATATTTTAAAAAATATGAATTTAGGATGTTTGAATTTAGATTTACAGCAGCCACTGAAAAATATATGTCTAGTGTTTAGGAAAGAAGCCTAGACTGAACTTAGGGATATAAATTTGGAAACAGTTGAAGTAGTTGTGCAAATAGGGACTAAGTATGAAAAGATCAGAAAAATTAACATGGTGCAAGGGGAATGATAAGAAAATAATGAAATCACAATTAGGGAAAGAGGTTTTAACAAGCAAAGGTCATGCCATATTACCAAATACCAAGGAAGGGTAAAATGCAACAAAAGCTTAAATATGTATTACAATGGACAAATTAGTGGTTACCAGTGAACTTAATTTCAGTCAGAACAATGTAGAAGTGGAAAGATCAATTTTAAAAAAGGGAGGAGGGATGATTAAGGGAGGCAGCCCAAATGCTGGTGATGGAGGAGAGAATGAAAAATCAAAGAGGAAGATTCTCATCCTCCCAGCTCCAGGGAAAGCCAGGAGAGGGATGGAAATACACAAGTTCCCCTAACCGCAACAGTCGATTTTTAACAGGGATAGTTACTGAGTCCTTACTTAGAATCAAAGAATAAATTGTTCTTCTTTATGACTGAGTAGAATTCCATTGTGCCATTTGCAGGAGAATGGATGGAACTAGAGAATATTATGCTAAGTGAGATTAGCCAGTCAGAAAAAGTGAAGGGTCATCTGTTTTATCTCATGCAGAAGCTAGGTTAAAATTGGGATGCAAGGGGAACTCCAGATAAAGAAATGATGGAGGGGTCTAGGGAAGGGAGTTGGGGTAAGGGAGACTTGAAGGGAACACTTCAGTTGATGCTATGCACATATGCAAAATCATCAATGCCAGTCTCGATACATTACAGAGAAGGGGAGGATACAGTACAGAGAAGGGGAGGGAGTAGGTGGGAGCCAGGGGGAGGCTCACCAAATGCAGTGTGCTTGTGTGTCCCTATCGCTCTCAACTTCACTAGGACGTGCGATTACAATGCACCAATAAAAGCATATTTTTAAAAAAGTAAATTGTTAAGAAAAGCCTAGCTAAAAAATAATGAGAGAGAGAGAGAGAGAGAGAGAGAGAGAGAGCGGAGAGAGAGAGAGAGAAAGAGAGTTCAATGTGAAACCTGTTGCTTCTATAGAACTGCAAACTTAATGTGTGATGAAGTTGTTGAGAGTTTTTTCAGTTACATTTACTTGTAATAGTTCAAATCCAGTTTCATAATGGAGTCATTGTACCTGGACAAAACCATACCACACCTGAGCTTCTTGGTCTAGTTCATGGCACTAACCTTCAGCAAGGGTAAATTTGATAAACCGGAGTGTTCATTAAAGCTGATGTTTGGGGAAACCATGACTATTGATTGAGAGATGTGGAACATTTTACATGGAGAAGGAAAAATTGGGGGGACTTAATATTTGACGAGTTGTGCTGGTTTTAGGAGTTCTCTTTCCCCATCTAGTAGGATCAAGATGCTATTTTTAAGATTGATAATATATGTTTGCTGAATAAGTAAGTTCAACTATAATCATGAAGGGTTGAATTCCTGTCTGTGGCATTGATTCTAATAATCTTGTCCTTTTGGGAAAACAACAAACAGGTGTTAAGAAGTTTTCTTAACATCTGAAAGTAAGAAGGGATTCCTTCCCACCCCAGGGTAAAAGTGAGAATATTCAACAAAGGAAATTATTGAGTAATTTCTGTGTGCTAGGCACTGTGCTCAGTGATGGGTAGAATTGTAGGATGCTAAGTGATACCAGAAAATGTAGGACCACATGTTTTCTTTTTCTTTTTTTTTGCAGTACCGGGGATTGAACCCAGGGGCGTTTTACCTCTGAGCTACACCCCCGGCCCTGTTTTTTATACTTTATTTTGAAACCGGGTCTCACAAAGTTGCAGAGGACCTCACTAAGTAGAGAGAGAGAGAGAGAGAGAGAGAGAGAGAGAGAGAGAGAGACAGGGAGAGAGAGAGAGAGAGAGCTGAAGCTGGCCGTGAACCCAGATCCTCCGGTCTCTGCCTCCCAAAGTACTGGGATTACAAGCGTGCGCCACCATGCCCGGCCACACATGTTTTCTTTCACATGTGGAAGCTAGAGAGGGAAAAGGACAGAAAAGATGCCTCATGAGAATGAGAGACACCAGTAGAGTAGTGGAGGGGAACTGGGGGAAGGAGGAGAGGGAAAAGAGGTTCGGGAAGGAAAGAGACCAGATTATGTCATGTGCATGTATGACCGTACCACTGTGAATCTCACTAGCATGTATGGAAGGGAGGGAAGGGGAGTTATGGGGAAGGAAACATACCAAACAATGTTTTGTGCACGTATGAACATATCACTATGAATCTCACTATCATGTACATTTACGATGCACCAATAAAAATTAATAAAAATAAATATTGTACATTATTAAAAAAAGAAAGTGCAGGTGAGACAGCACTAGAAGACAGGATTACACGGCAATGCTAGAAAGTGGGCAGCGTGCCTGAACACCAGAGGTAAAGGAGCAACGCTGGTGGGCAGACCCCAGGGGCCACTATGCAGTGATGGTGAACAACGATCAGGGCGTTCCTACAGAAAGAGCACCGGCCCAGCACAGTGCAACTTTATTATAGTGTTTTAAACAGGGGTGGAAGAAGACAGAAAAGAGGGGCATAAAACCCAAATAATCTTTGAGTCAAATCAATACGTCAAGTGTATTCGATTCATCTGGAGGCTCACACCGTGTCAGACAGACGCATAGAGCCTGTTGGCTTGTTTTAATAATGTTTCCTGATTTGAAAAACGAAAACAGTGGAACAGACAGTGTCTGAGGTCCCCTGTAGCTCTAACTTCCTGCATCTAGAGCTTGTCGGTGCTTCAGGAGGCAGAGGCCAGACCCTCCCCTGCTCCCTGTCCATCCTGCCTGGAGCTTAGTGTCCTAAACACATCCCTCAGGCTGCTGCTGAAGGAGAGAAGCAGGACCAAGGACCGTGACAGATGACCCGTGTTGAGCTGCTGTGTGCCTGGCGTCGTGCTAAATGATTCATCTGCGCCTCATCTAATCACCACGCAACATCCCTGATGGGCAAATGTGTCCACTTGAAAATGAAGAACAGAACTCAATGACACAGCTCTCAGGAGCCAAGCCCAAGCCTGATTGAGAGACTGTGTCACCAGGGCCCAATGTTGGAAGTGGTGTGGATGGCGACCACCGCGGACGGTGGGAAAAAGTGGGCCTATTGTGTTCTTCAGACAGACACCCGGAAGATCATGTGGGAGTAACTATTGTCTGAACCATGAATCATCCAAACTTCTGTGTGGACCACCACTGGCTTGAGCTGGCATTTCATTTATTTATTTATTTATTTATTATTTATTTACTGGGGATTGAACCCAGGGGCATTCTACCTCTGAGCCCCACCCCAGCCCTATCCTATTTTTTTAAATTTTGAAATAGGGTCTCACTAAGTTGCGGAGGGCCTCACTGCGATCCTCCTGTCTTTGCGCCCAGGACTGTGCCTGTTGTCCTGGGTGGAAAGCAGTCTTGCCCAGGAGTTTATGAAGGCTCTGAGAATGAGAAGCCAGATACAAAGAATAACCAGTTTCCTTGAAAAACTGCTAGCATAAAATAGATCTCTATTTATACGACGGCATGAATAAAATAGACTGTTTTGCATTTATATAGTGCCTGTCCTTACACAAGAGCCCAGGGGCTTCCTAACACAGCCCTGCAATGAAACACAACCGCCTCTGGGAGACCACCAGGTGGACAGCAGCGGCCCTGCAGACTGTGGCAGTGGGCAGGGCTGGGCCAAGCTGCAGGGAGGACCGGACACCTGCACTGAGCTGCACCAGGTGAACGCTGGGGGAGCAGGAGCGGCAGCAGCATGGTATAGACACCTCATCCACGTGTGAACCTGCCGACGAGAAACAGAAAGTAGGAACAAGTGTTCTGTTGTGCAGATTGTGAAATAAAGCAATTATTTACAAAATTGCATTTTCAGTGTAAGTAGAAATGGTAAAACATTATTTCTGCAATTATTGCTCCTAATGTGTAGAAGTAGCTCTATAGCTCTGCTTAAATGTCTGTGCGTGCGTGTGTGTGTGTGTGTATGTGTGTGTGTGTGTGTGTAGTGTGTAAGTGAGTATATGTATGTGCATTTGCCTGAATAACACTGTTACATATTTTACATAAAATACAGTTTTTCATTTGGCATTCTGTGTTTCTGCATACTAGGGAAATATAGATATACTTTAACGGCACATGCTATGTTTCCTTTTTTCTCTTATAATTCTGTAAGTCACGTAACCACTCCCTCTCTGCTGACTCTTCCTCCCGACCTTGTAAATAGTATGACATTTTTGTGTATAAAGCTTTGTATGAATTTACTTCAGGTTATTTTTCTTAGAATTGGAATTACTGCATGAAATGGAATGAACATCTTTAAGGCTATTAATGTACTTTGCCAAATGGACAAATTAATTTCCCAAAACTTGTACAAATTTGTATTCTCAGAAGCAGCATATGTGCCTATCTTAGTTCATCAATGCTATGGATTCCCATTCAAAGGTTATTTTCAAAATTTGATAAAAATTGAGTGATTTTTAGTGATTATTAACCATTTCTTTCCTCATGTGTAAGTTGCTCATTTTTCTACTGAAATGTGGTGATCTTGTGCTGGCTAAAAATATCTTTTTATATACTAAGGCTATTAACTCTTTGCCTCTTTTATTAGAACCGTAGCTTGGTGTTTTGGAGCATTATCTTTGGAGTCATGCAACCTTGATTTCCACGCTCAGTTCTGCAATTTACAAGCTGTGCGGTTACAGACCAGTTGCTTCACCTCCCAAGTTTTAGCTCCTTAAATTATAGAATGGGGATAATCAAGGTGGATTTGCCATAAAGCAAATAAAGTACTCTAGACTTATATTCACGTTTTTGAAAAATTTGCAAAGGTAAGATATTTTACCTACACTCAGTTGAGGTCACTGCCTCTCCCGTGACAGTCCCCCCTTTGTCCGTCTTCCCCTCCGTCACACACTCCCTGTGTTATACTGCCCATCATGACAGGTTGTGTTGAAGCAGCTGCAGGCACGTCGGGATCCAGTAAGAGGAAATGGAGCTGGGCACGCATTCGACATGGGTTTAGTCAGATTCTCCCGTGTGGCTCGCCACCGCTTCCGTGTAGCCAGCCCTGCTGGTGGTTGCATGGTCTCCGGGGGTTTCAGGCATTTGGCCAGCCTCCTGCTGCTCTCGCACTAAGATGCATAGACAGAGTTTCTAATGCTGTATGACCATGCTCTCTGAGCTCAGTGCTGTAAGGGCCTGGCTCATGGGCCAGTGCCAAGATGTGCCAATGTGAAGAAACCAGTCTCTGGGAAATCCTCTGAATCTTACAGCTCACATATGAAAAAGCTGATAGAGGTCTCCCACAGTTCTAGTAATCCTAAAAATGTACATGACATTATTAATGAGGAGTTCAGAATCTGAAAATTTGTTGTCAGTAATAAAAATAGAATGGCTGTTTTTATGAAGAAATAACCAAAGAGAATACAGCCAAAACATGTATGCAGAAAATATTATAGAACCTTCATTCATTCAAGTAAAACCTATTTTCCAGATACTTTTATTGGTGCATTATAGTCTCATATCATAATGTAAATCATGTTGACAGTGACATACATGCACACAGTACTCGGTGGCCCACCTACCCCGGCTCCCTCCCTGTCCCCCCTTCCCATATAGAGTACTGAGACTGACATTGGTATTTTCACATATGTACACAAAGCCAATGTAGTAATTCCTTCATTGATCCTCACTCTCCCCCTCCCCTTCCCCTAGATCACCTTCCTGGCTCCGCTGAGGTTTCTCCTCCATTATCAGGAGTCCCTCTGGGATCCCAATTACTCCCCAGCTTTTGCATATTAGAGAAAACATATGACCCTTCACTTTCTGAGACTGGCTACTCTCACTTAACATAATGTTCTACAGGCCCTTCCATTTTCCTGCAAATGACATAATTTTGTTTTTCTTTATTGCTGAGTAGAATTCCATTGTGTGGATATCCCATAATTTTGTAATCTATTCATCTGTTGATGGACACCTAGGTTGGTTCCATAACTTGGCTATTGTGAATTGTGCTGCTATGAACATGGGTATGCATATATTACTGTAGTTCTCTGATTTCAGCCCCTTTGGAAAGACACCCAGGAATGGTATAGCCAGATCATATGGTGGATCCATTCCCAGTTTTCTGAGGAATCTCTGCACTGATCTCCATAGTGGTTGAACTAATTTGCAATCCCACCAACAGTGTAGAAGAGTTCCAATTTCACCACAACCTTGCCAACATTTATTGTTTTTTGACTTCTTGATGATTGCCATTATGATTGGGGTTAGATGGAATCTCAGTGTAGTTTTGATTTGCATCTCCCTGATTGCTAATGAAGTTGAACATTTTTTCATGTATTTATTGGCCATTTGTATCTCTTCTTTTGTGAAGCGTCTGTTTAGTTTAATTGCCCATTTCTTGATAGGATTATTTTTTAGTTTAAAGTCTTTTAAGTTCTTTGTATATTCTAGATATTAGTCCTCTATCAGAGAGAGAGAGCTAGCAAAGATCTTCTTCCATTCTGTAGGATTTCTTTTTAGACTCTTTTTTTTGTGTGTGTGGTACCAGGGATTGAACCCAGGGGCATTCTACCTCCGAGCTACACCCCCGGCCCTATTTTTTATACTTTATTTTGAAACTGGGTCTCACGAAGTTGTGGAGAGCCTCACTAAGTAGCTGAGGCTGGCTGCGAACCCGGACCCTCCGGTCTCTGCCTCCCAAGTACTGGGATTACAAGCGTGCGCCACCACACCCGGCCTTTTTAGACTCTTGATGATTTCCTTTGATAAGCAGAATTTTTTTAGTTTAATGCCATCCCATTTATTAATTCTTGTTTTAATTTCCTAAGCCATTGGGGTCTTGTTGAGGAAGTTTCTAACTGTGCCTACATGTTGGAGTGTTGAACCTATGCCCTCCTCTAGTAGCTTCAAAGTCTCTGGTCTAATTTCCAGCTCTTTGATCCATCTCGAGTTGACTCCTGTGCAGGGTGAGAGGTAAGGATTTAGTACCATTTTTCTACAACTGGATAAGCAGTTTTCCCAACACCATTTGTTGAAAAGGCTATGTTTTCTCCAATGTACGTATTTGGCACCTGTGTTGAAAAATCAATTGGCTATAAGTGTGTGGATTTGTGTCTGTTTTTTAAGTTTGTAATATGCATGATTTTTTCATCCTAAATTGATATTCACTTTCATAACTATTTTTTATTTGTAACAGTATATATTTTTTTTCTTAAAGCAGACACTAAAATTTTGGTAACAAGTCCTTTAAATATCTGTGTCTCTATAGGCCTACCCATATACATTGGGTAAGATGAAGATAAAATTTTACCTTTGGGCATGCATCTAACAAATTTCTGCAACACCATTTTTTGACTATCACTCCTTCTCATTGATTTACAATGCTTAATTTAGTATTTGTTGATTGGTTTATATATCAGGAGCTGTTCTTGGCTTATTTTGGTAATTGATGAGCTCTGTGTAATATTAATAATATTCTTTACTATCTCTCAAGGTACATTCTCTCATTAATAACAACTCTGATTTTTTATGAAGATGTCTATTCTCTCTTGCCTATTATTTTGAATTATTTTGAACGTTATTTTGTCTTTTTCTCCCAGTTGCTCTCACAAACTCCATTGTATTGTGAGGAGTATGGTAAGGATGGACAAAGGGACTTGTTTAGATTGGTGTTGTTCAGTCCTGTCCTCCATCCGGGAACACGACACAGCATCATGACCTACATCTTCCTTTGTATTGCTCAGTATTGCTTTGCAGTTTCTTCAAAATATGGATCTTTAAATATGAAAGTGGTCATTCCTAGAAAGATTTTGGTTCCCACAGAGTTAACTCACTTAGAGACAGTTGGGTAGTTGTCCGGTTAATTTAGTGATTTGTCGTTTTTTTTTTTTTGAGGTACCAGGGATTGAACCCAGGGGTGTTCTACCTCCGAGCTACACCCCCGGCCCTATTTTTTATACTTTATTTTGAAACCGGGTCTCACAAAGTTGTGGAGGGCCTCACTAAGTAGCTGAGGCTGGCTGCGAACCTGGATCCTCTGGTCTCCGCCTCCCAAGTACTGGGATTACAAGCGTGCGCCACCACGCCCAGCCTGATTTGTCCTTTTCTAGTGTAAATTAGGATCCAAAAAATTGCTTACTATTTATTCAAGTTTATCAGGTCTGTTTAGTTTTGCCAATTCATTTTTTATATGTTTTTCATATTAGTTTGAACATGTTTAATTGTGGGATTGAGAATTTCAAAACATCCTTATTTGGGAAAAACAATAATGAATATTCCAGCTTTAGGGTTTTTCTCAAGGACCTTTCAAAGCACCTATGTTTTAGAACATGTGTGAGATAACACCCCCCTCTGAGTCTTTTGTGTTTTGTAAATAGACTTGTGACTAGTTTATAAAATACAGATATTGATGGGAAAGGAAAGAAGTTGGACATGCTGAGTCTCTGCAGTTGACGGTCAGCCCTGTTGATGCTGCAGGACTGGCTAGGTCATCGGCTGTGTCCGTTGGTTATACCAATCATATCGCAGGGTCCACAGTAATGTTTTCATGCCTGGAATATCTGGACTTTCAAAGCTGTGGCCTTATCACATGGAATGACATAACTAAATAGGTAAAATATTAAAACTTTCTGAAGAAAACCAGAGTAAATTGCTGACATTTGGACTACTTAACAACCCATCTAACATGTTATGTACTTGCTATTTTCATATTTCAATATTATTAGAAGATTAATGGAAAATCTAGGACCCACTAATTTCTATTCCTGGGTAAATAATGAGGGAATGTAGTCAGCAAACCAATTAATTAGCATCTAAAATAAAATAGGTAATGCAAGATGGGAAATTAATCCAAGGTATTTTCCAAATATATTTGTATTTGAAAGCCACACAAAATGAGAACCATATGATGAAACCATATTATACGCAGGGACATAGCTTCTTCACTTAAAAATGAGAATAAGAAGCAGGGTTATTAAGAGGCCCTTCTCAGAGGATTGCTTGGTATTTTTAAAAAGTGTTTTTATAAGACGGGTAAAATTCTATGATGAACTGACGGCTGACTTTATGGATAAAGGAAATGCTGTGGATCTAATCTATTGTGCACAGCGAGGCTTCCGTCTCTGCTCTGGATGACATGTATGCATGTGTTACCTGAGCTGGCATGCTCAGTCACGTATGCATGTTAGGGTGGGCAGGTACCACTAGTGAATGAGCAAAGAATTGACATCAACGGGCTACGTGAACCTGGAATAGCATAACAATTGATTTCCCATCCTCTTCATTCCTGCATTTGATGGAATTTAATAGTTCCATCAATAACCTGAATGATTATGCTCATGAGGTGTGCAAATGAGTCCACACTAGTTAGTAGAGTGAATATTAAAACTCAGTGCAATGAGGGCAAGCTGCAGTACTATGGGAAATATGCAGTATTCTGTGAAAATACACTTATCAAAAGATAAAATATTTGAGCAGAATATAGAGAGGTACATACGTGTTTTTTGGATTAGACATATCTGAGAGTCTGTACTCGGTGTAGAGCACAGGCGGTGTAGAGCACAGGCATAAATAAATGTAAAACAAATCTCACTGTGTTACAGAAAACATAAAGTCCCCTTAAATAATAGTACACAGACAATAACACTTTGGTTAAAAATAATTAAGCATTGTTCTGTGATTTGTAAACTAGCTTACCTATTTTCTTTTTTTTTTTTTTTGAGTGGAGGATCATGGCAGACTAGAGTGGTAGAGGAGAGCTGTTCACCTCATGGCTTCTAGAAAGCAGAGAGAGAGGGAAGGGGCTGGGGCCAAGACACTGTCCCCAGAGAACACCCCCAAAGACCCACTCTCACCAACAAGGTCTCAGCTCCTAGTCTCAACCACTGCCCAAGAGTCCATTCCAGTATGGATTAACCCACTGATGAGGTCAGGGCCCTCCTGGGCTAATCACTCCCCAAATCCCCACCTCCGAACTTGCCGCTCTGAGGAATGAGCCCTCAACACAGGAGCCTTCGGGGACACACCAGACCTAAACCACAGCACTGAACAATCAATGGCTCTTCTGTGCCTTCTTTCTTGTCACTATTCCTTTGAGACTTCTCTGTTTACATTGCAAGAATATGATCATACACCACCCATGATTTCCCGAGGGGGGGAAATTGAGTTAATAAACTACACTAGTCCATACTAAGCATTGTTAAAATAATTAATCAGTTCATTCATTAATTTTTTTTTGCAGTGTTGGGTATCAAACCCAGGGCCTCACACATGTGAGGCAAGTGCTCAACCCCTCAGCTCTGCATTATTTTACAAAATACCTTCCTAAGTGGTAACAGTCATTAAATAGTGAACCGACAGGGGCAGGGAAGAAGAGAGGAGGCACCAGGGGCCAAGTGTTGGGCAGAGGTCTGCTCTTAGTTGAGGCCATCACTCAGTGCTTGATGCCTCTGAGTAAGAAGCAGGCAACCAAAGAGCCGAGGAACTAGATGTGGACTGTTTACGGAGCCCGACAGCAGGGGACTTGAGGACCATGGGAGAGACAATGGGGGCCTACAACAGGGGACTTGAGGATGCTGGAGAGACAATTTAGATAATACAGTGGAACTGAAGAGCAAAGATGAGTGATGAGTCAGACCTGTGTCTTAGGGAAAGAGAAGTAGAAAGGTCAGAAGGGTATATATTAGAGGACCTCAAAGCAATTGAGAGTCAAAGGCGGGTCAAAGTGTAGGTAAATGGAATATGTCTATGACCAGTGTCTTGGACATGCTTTTGTCAGAAAAGGGGTTACTAGGCCTGCCTCAGGGCCAGACCCCACGCTCCAGGCCCGCCACATTACCAGACTGGCTTCTGCAGATCCTGGCTCGAGTCTGGCTCCCCGGCATGAGGTTCTAGGCCCATTCTGGAGCTAGAACATCCCCAGTGCCCCAGGCTTCAAGCTAAACCCTAAGCCTCAGGCATGCCTCTGTGGATTCAGACTCCATGGTAACCCCAGGACTGGCTGTCCCCTGCACACTCAACTTCTATCCTATCTTGACTTCTATGGATGGAAACCTACTCCATTAAGGAGGCACTCTTTGAAAAGTTATCAGTTCACTGGGCTATATACTACATTCTTTTAGTTTTTAATCTATTATGAAGGCTCCACTACCTAGATTAAGGCCATTCATTTAACAAAAATCTAAATTCACATAATATTTGCATTTCAGTACAACTGGAAAGCAGAAATCATTAGTAGAACTGGTAATCTAGTTAACAGCATGCTGGGCTTTACTTTGGCAATAAAGACCTGATAATTGTGGTCAAGTAGCTTAGCCCATTTCTTCTTGTTATACACTGAGAAACTGAACTCGATTCATGGTTCCAAAATTGTGTATTGGATTCCTTAAGGTAGACTTCCCCCTCCCCCCAAAGTGCTCTGTCCAATAAGATTAGAAAACTCTGGGTTATATAAATTAACAAGTTACTTCCCTGGAAGATTTCTCAAACTTTCAATAAGCTGATGTGCTTTTAGAAGTCCAAGAAAGACATAGAATAAAAAATATTTAACAAAACCCTGACCATAGTTCTTTTTTATTTTCAATTGGATCACCTAGTAACAGAGTTTGCTAGACCTGGTTCCTAAGTTTTAAATAATATGTGTATATTTTTCAGGGTTCTCCAGAGAAACAGAAAGGATAGGAGAGATATATCCTATCACACAAGCGTGCTGTGTACATGTAAGCCGGTGCCTTACAATAAGTGTCTTCATAGGATGTGGAGAATATGAAGATGTTTATTGCAAGGTATTGGCGATGGGATTTCAGAGACTTAGAAATCCCATGATCTGTCTGCTAGCTGAAGTCCAAGGACGGAGAGCCAGAGAGCTGTGGCGTAGGATCTAGTCCAGGTCTGATGGCCTGAGATCCAGGACAGAAGAAGATGGACATTTCAGCTCCACACTCAGGCAGAGTTAATTCAGCTTTCCTCTGCTGTTTTGTTCTATTTAGGGCCTCAGAGGATTGGATGATGCCCCAACGCATTTGCTTTACTCAGTCCACCAATTTAAATGCTAATCTCTTCTGGAAACACCCTCACAGACACATCTAGACAGAATATTCAACTAGCTATCCGGCGTAACGTGGCCCAGGAAATGTGACACATGAGATTAACCAGCACAATGTGATTTTGTGATGGGGAAAATTGGCTCTGAATAGCAAGTTAAAAACAGCTTTGAGGTGTAAATTGGATCTTATATAACATATAGATATATCATAGATATAGTAAAATGTATTCCTCAAAATTAAAGTATCAATTGCTTCATATACTTTTCCAATATCCCCTTTAAATCGAAACGTAAAACTTAACGTGTTTTAGGAAGGCTTCCTTGATTGGCACCTATGTATTCATATGATTCCTGACTACATTTCGCTTGTGAGAACTCAGTCTGCACCTTTGGCTTCCTGGGTCCCTGCACCCATTCTGGCCCCTCACTGGAGTCTTTACGTGTAAGAATAAACTGCTCCTGTGAGCAGCCAGAATAGGACTCTAAGCACGAGAGGACTTCACATATGGATGTGCTCTTTCATGATGAATACATTTTCCATTTTGCTAATAGATTGATGTTTCTTCTCTTCTGTGCAATTTCTTTCCCAAGACTATTTAGTGCCATGATTTTTAGGAATCGACATTTGCAACTGCTTAAATAATTCTTGTCCATCCTCTAAGTTGTTCAAGAGATGAGTTGAACTTTAGGTGATATTATTTGCTGGAGAGAACTTTAGTCTCATTTAATGCCATACCCCAAGAAAAATATGCCATGCCATTTCAGACAGATTTCAGACTTCCTGTTTATCCCTCCTCCAGCGTGCCAGCTCCTCTGCAGAGTGAAATGTCTCCAAATCGCTGAGACTGTAATTTCCATGACAGTGCCGTCCATCTCATTTCGTGCCTGTCCTTTCAGTTTTATGAAGGTTAGAGACGTCCTTCCTGGGTGTTTGTCAAATTGTTTATCTAGTCTGCAGCCAGTTACCCATGCTCTGCTCAGAATATGTTATGCAGATTCCCCTTCCGCTGCTGCTGGGTGCCTCCGAGAGCCTGCAGCCACCAAGCTAGGGAAAGAAACATCTTTGGTGGTTGTTTCATTTTCTTTCAACCATATTCATTCATGTCAGTTTCTGCTCGGAATATTCTGGGCGCAGAGTATGTGCTGCGTCAACAGCCCGGCATTTCCTGTTTGGTGGCAAATCTGCTGTATTTTCTGTTTCACTCCAGTTCACTGCCCACGGTGGATCGAGGTTCCACTGCATCAGTATTCAGACCTGTTGTTCCCACAAGAAGGACACACATCATTCACCTATTCTCTCTCTCCCCATTGTAGAAGGCATTTTGTTAGAATTAAATATTGCTTCCCCTACTGAACTTTTCCATATATCTAAAATGAAGTGAATTTACATAGGTGTTCACTGATTCATGTCTGGGCAGAGGGTTATTGAATGCACCATGTACTGGGCATTTCATTTGGTGGTAGGAACAAAAAGATAAATAAAACAACATTATTGCCTTGGGAGAAATTGTAGTGTTCTGTTTGAAGAGACCAACATGGTAACAAAAACAGAGTGTTCGAGTTAGGAATGGAACTTGACATCTTTTTGAAACCTTTATGACCAGGACAGATAAACTTGTGCTCCAAAGATGATGGCAGTCCTTCCATTTCTGTTGGGGAGAGATGTGACTTTGTCGCTGTGGGTCATTACACTATTGTGTTTGGGTCAATGTCATTATGCATTTGGATATGCAAAGGTGAAGCTGTGGAACTATTCTAGAATAACAATGATCCAAGCTCAAATGTTCTCATAAAACCAGGACAGTTATCTTCACTGAGGGTTGAACTACAGTTCTGCAAACTATCCCGATGGGAAACTTGGCTTTTAACTTGGAGTAAGCATGAGATTGAGATTCTTTCTGTCAAGTGTCAGGAATAGAGTTCTTATGACAGAAACTTATCGTAAATAGTCAGACTTCAGCCCAGTGGGGGTTTCTCTGGGTTGGCTTTTTTTGTGGTTGTCCCTTAATTCTTCTCTGCTACTCTAAGCATTGGTTTTGTTTGGACTTTTGATGAATGTTAGAATGTTTTAGGTGCTGCTCTCAGGAACTAGAGAGCAGAACTGTGGTCTCACCAGAATGTGAAGAGCAACAGCAGCTCATTAAGCAATGGTAGGAGGAGATCTCGGGGGCCGAGCAGAGGCATGGGGCCAGTCTGATGCACAAGGTTATGGAATGAAGGCGAGCTGACCTGGCAGCATGACAGTGCCTCTCACTGAAGCCTGACACCTGAGGGCAGGAGCCAGCAACCACCAGGCTTTCCACAGCCACTTAGTTCACAGGTTATTGTTGTTAGGAAATGGAAGGAAACACAACCATTTCAAGTCCAGAAAAAAAATTACAGCTATTTTGGTACAGTGTACCAAAGGTCATCCAAGAACATCATATCTAGATCCTAAGTATATTACAACAAAATTAATTTTTGATGCATTTCTTGATACTGAAGCAAATAAAGGGCACCCCTAAAGGCCAACAGCCATAGTTGTTTTGGAACACAGTGGGCGCAGACTCCAAAGAGTAAGCATGAGCAGTGAGCAACAGAAGAACTAGGATCCTTCTCCAGGCATTGGGATCAGAACACCAAGTCTTGGGTCCACCACAAAATGAGAAAATTGAATCTGCTACTAAAATTGTTTCCAGATGGGTAACTTTTCTGCTCCCAGGAGAAAGGAATGGAATTCCTCTCTATAGGAAAGCACCTTCAATTTAAGCCCTCAGAATTCTTCCAGACTATATCCAGTGACAGGTGAACACATAATTAAAGTATCTAAAATCAAAAGAAGCAAGATACCATGAGTGAGAGCCAGCAGAACAAAATGAACAATAGATGCACAACCCTTAAAACGTAAGATATCGCAAGTGTCAGGTACTTATTAGATATTACGTGTGAAATCTTCAAAGAAATAAAAAAGAAATTTAGAGAAGCAGAATACAAGAACAAAAACAAACATATTTAAGTCTAATCAACTATAAATTTTAGAATTGAAAATATATTTTCAAATTAAGTTTAGTAGATGGTCTAAACTAGATGAATGGAATGAATTTTTCTAGCACAAGAAAAACATATACAAGTTACAGAAAAGATGTTACACATAAGAAAGACTGAATCAATAGTTTCAATATGTACCTAATCTGAGACCAAAAAGAGATGAAAGGAGATGGAATGAAAAGAGAAACAATAGGAAAATAATACCTGAGCATGTTCCAGAACTGATAACAGTCTTGAACCATGGGTGACAGGAAGCACAACATGGATGCATGTGTGTGCATCCAAACCACAGAACCAAAGGTAAGGAGACTATAAAAACAGTCAGAGAGGAAAAAGATGCATTATTTTTTTAAGGAATGGCAAATTGACAGCAACTTTCTAACAGAAACAATTTTTAGAAAATACTCAGACACAATTATTTGCATGTTGCTCTACAGTTCAGTTGGTTTTAGGGGATGCTTTATTCAGGGTACCAAATTCACTTCAAAACAGGTAGAAAGGGAGGAAAAGTGTGATAAATAAGAAACAAAATAATCAATAAGAGGACCAAATGCTGAAGTAATCATAATATGTACAAATGCCACTTTAGACAGAGCATATAGAAATTTATTTTCAGAAAACAAACTAGATATATTTTTTCTAGATGCACATTTAAAACATAAGAACCCTAATCAGAAAGAAAATATGAGCCAGGATTTTACTAGAGGTGCTTGCCAGCAAAACAAGACAAGAATAAATATGTAAATTATACAAATATTTGAAATAAAGAAGAAACTGTCAGATTTGCAGTTGATATGGCATAGAGAATTCAAAATAATCAAAATATAAATGGTAAGAATTAGTAAAAAATTCATCAAGTTGGCTGGATATAAAATTAGTTTACAAAATACAATTGCATTTCTACATTCCCAAAATGAGCAAGCAGAAAAAGTCATCATTTGCATTATACATTGCATTTTGACCAATAGACCACAGTAACTTATAAAGCCCAAGGACAGAGTGACACATGTCAAGGTTTACAAATAACAAAGTCAGTGCTTTAGATCAGGGAAGAAAGGACCATGGGACCACATTCTCACCAAATGGCACAA
Organism: Glis glis; assembly: GCA_004027185.1. NCBI lineage: Eukaryota > Metazoa > Chordata > Mammalia > Rodentia > Gliridae > Glis > Glis glis. The sequence goes on along the minus strand of PVJS01002167.1, from coordinate 17,611 downwards.
CATTAAGGCAGGGATCTGGACCAGTGAGAACTCTTCTACACTATTGGTGAGAGTAAAAATCACTTAAAGTATATCAGAACATGATTTTCACTGCCTTTATAATTAATTTAAAAAGTAACGGAACCTCTGTCATTTGTTGGGTACTATTCTAGGCTGTTGTGAATATAATCAAACAAAACAGGAAGAGAAATTTTGCCCTCATGCAAGATACGTTATAGTGAGTATTCCTATTTTCTGTGTGTCCCAGAATGACATTCCATATGATCAATTAATTTTTCCTGTACATTTATAACAATGCTAGTTATGTATCATACTTGGGGAAGCTGGAAAAATAATCACTCCCATCACTATCTGTGACCCATGATGACACGCGGAATCCCTACCAAGTCAACCTGCAAGAACTATTATACAGGTGCATTGGAATGAGGGTGCAAAAATGTTGTTCACTCCTTGTCCTTCATTGGCATCTTGGACAGGCCACAGTGATCCACCTTCAGATAGTTCTTGAACAACATACAGAACCACCAGTAAACCAGGATAAGGTGCTTTTATTTTTCCTTCCTAGTCATTGTTCTAGAGAACTCTCCATTAGGACATAGGTGCAGACTGACTAAGAGAAGATAATTTGTAGCAGGAACGGGGCGTGGACATTGGGCCACTTCCTTGTGAAAGTTACCTGTGTATCAGGGTTAGCGCCATCCCGGTCTCATACAAACCAATTCCATTGTCTAGTACACACCAACCTGATGGCTTGGTGGGGCAACAACACCTGGATCATGATGGGCAGCTCAGCTCGCATGCTAAATTGGTGGTCTGTGGTTAAAATGTTCCGTCTAAGAAAAACTTAAGTAACCGGATGAAATAAAATAAGAGCTGAACAGACTCAATTAAAAAAAAAAATTAAAGGGAGAAAAATAGGTATAAAGTACTCTTACTTGAAGCCGGGCATGGCGGTGCATGCTTGTAATCCCAGTACTTTGGGAGGCGGAGACCGGAGGATCCAGGTTCGCGGCCAGCCTCAGCTCTCTGTCTCTCTGTCTCTCTGTCTCTCTCTACTTAGTGAGGCCCTCTGCAACTTCGTGAGACCCAGTTTCAAAATAAAGTATAAAAAAATGGGCCCGAGGGTGTAGCGCAGAGGTAGAACGCCCCTGGGTTCAATCCCCGGCACCGCAAAAAAAAAAAAAAAAAA